>ML093046.1:65304-83374 GCA_003697995.1 Taxidea taxus jeffersonii | reverse complement strand
AGTATGGTACTGGCACAAAAACAGACACATAGATCAATGGAACAGAATAGAGAGCCCAGAAATAGACCCTCAACTCTATGGTCAACTAATCTTCGACAAAGCAGGAAAGAATATCCAATGGAAAAAAGACAGCCTCTTCAACAAATGGTGTTGGGAAAATTGGACAGCCACATGCAGAAAAATGAAATTGGACCATTTCCTTACACCACACACGAAAATAGACTCAAAATGGATGAAGGACCTCAACGTGAGAAAGGAATCCATCAAAATCCTTGAGGAGAACACAGGCAGCAACCTCTTCGACCTCAGTCGCAGCAACTTCTTCCTAGGAACAAAGCCAAAGGCAAGGGAAGCAAGGGAAAAAATGAACTATTGGGACTTCCTCACCAGCACTTTTATTGTCTTTCTTATTCTAGCCATTCTGAAAATTCTGAAGACAATTGTCCATTGTGTTTTCCAAAAGCCAGGTTAGTTTCATTTTTCTTTTATTGTCTTTTTAGTCTCTATTCCATTTATTTCCCCTTGGATATTTGTTATTTTCTTAAAATGCCAACTTCTAGTTCATAACTTTAGGCACATAAATTATTATCCCTATGAGTTAGTTCCCCCATCTACAAAATGGGAATGTCATTTCTGATCTTCTAGGGATTTTGTCAATATTAAAAAAGATAATACATGTAAAATAATTAGTCCAGTGATATCTCATTGTGATTTTAATTCCCATCTCCCTGATGATGAGTGTGGCTGAGCATCTTTTTATATGTCTGCTGGCCAATGGAAGGTCTTCTTTGGAAAAATGTCTATTTGGGTCTTCTCATTTTTAAAGGTTTGTTTTTTGGTGTTGAATTATATGAGTTCTTAAATATTTCTAGTACTAATCCATTGCCAAATATATCATTTGCAAGTATCTTCTCACATTCAGTAGGTTGCCTTTTGGTTTTGTTGGTTTCCTTTGCTGTGCAGAATTTTTTTTTTTTTTTTTTTTCATTTTTTGTTTTGATGTAATCCCATTTGTTTGTTTTTTGCTTTAGTTTCCCTTGCCTGAGGAGACCTATCTAAAAAGAAGTTGCTATGGCCAATGTTGAGGAGATTACTACCTACATTTTCACTTAGGAGTTTCACGGTTTCAGGTCTTACATTTAGGTCTTTAATCCATTTTGAGTTTATTTTTGTATATGGTATAAGAAAATGGCCCAGTTTCATTCTATTATATATAGCTGCCCAGTTTTCCCAACACCGCTTATTGAAGAGATTGTCTTTTCTGCATTGCATATCCTTGCCTTTTTTTGTTATAGATTAATTGACTATATAAATATGAGTTTATTTCTGGACTCTCTTTTCTGTTCCATTGGTCTTTGTGTTTATTTGTGTGTCAGTACCCTACTGTTTTGTTTACTACAACTTTGTGGTATATCTTAAAATCTGGGATTGTGATACCTTCAACTTTGTTCTTCTTTTTCAAGATTGCTTTAGCTCCTTGGGGGTCTTCTGTGGTTCCACACAAATTTTACAAATATTTGTGCTAGTTCTGTGAAAAATGCTTTTGGTGTTTTGATAGGAATTGCACTGAATCTGTAGATTTCTTTGGATAGTATGGATATTTTAACAATCCTTCCAAGCCACAAGCATAGAATATCTTTCCACTTGTGTCATTCTTTCATTAATGTCTTACAGTTTTCAGAGTACCTGTCTTTCACATCTTTGTTTAATTTTATTCCTATGTATTCTTTTAGGTGCAATAGTAAAAGGGATTGTTTTCTTAATTCTCTTTCTGCTACTTCATTATTAGTGGATAGAGATACAACAGATTTCTGTATATTAATTTTATATCCTGTAACTTTCTTGAATTCATTTGTCAGTTCTAATAGTTTTTTGATAATAAGTTTTTTGATCTTTAGGGATTCTATAAATAGTATCATTTAATCTGCCAAAGTGACAGTTTTACTTAATTTGAATGCCTTTTATTTCTTGTGTGATTGCTGCAGCTAGGACTTCCAATACTATGTTGAATAAAAGTAGCAATAGTGGACATCCTTGTCTTACCCCTAATCTTAGAGGAAAAGCTTTCCGTTTTTAACCAGGGAGTGTGATGGTAGCTGTGGGTTCTTCATATATGGTCTTTATTATTTGAGAAAACATAATAATAATAATAATAATAATAATAATTATTATTATAATAATTTATTATGTTGGAAAGCCCCTACTCAGTCATTAAGTCTCAGTTCAAACATCACCTCCTCCAGGAAGTCTTCCAGGATTCCCCCACACAAAGTTAACCATCTTCACCATCTGTGCCTATAACAGCCAAATTGTAACTTTCCCCAACATTAGCTTGTAAGTTCTTGATGGCCAGTGTTGTGTGTACACAGTGTATTCTCAGCCCCAGAACAGCCTCTGGCACTAGAGGGAAATCAACAAATACTTATCATATTATTACGGCCTTACCTATTGCAGTGTAGTTGTTTGTTGAGGTGTCTGCTTCCTCCACAGGAATATTAGCTCCTAGGGGCAAAGGTAGTCTCTTTTGTATCTGTATCCCTACCCCAATCTCAGTGCTTGGCAAAAAGTGAGTACTCAAAGTTTGTTGAGTGAAATAATGCACAGACAAAAAAATGAATACACCATTCTGTTGAGAGTTTTTATCATGAATGGATGTTATATTTTATCAAATGATTTTTCTGCATCTATTGAGATGATCATATGGCTTTTATTCTTGTGGATATAATGTATCACGTTAATTGTTTGCAAATATTGAACCACTCTTGCACCCATGGAATATTACCTGATCATAATGAATAATTTTTTAATGTATTGTTGAATTTGGTTTGCTAATAAATTGTGGGAATTTCTGCCTCTATGTTTATCAGAGATATTGGCCTATAGTTTTTTTTTTTTTCTTTTCTTTCTTTTTTCTCTCTTTTGTTTTATTTTTGTACCGTCTTTGGTTTTGGTACCAAGGTAATTTTGAGTCCTCTCTCTTTTTTTCTGGTTAGTCTAAAGATTTGTCCATTGTGTTTTCCAAAAGCCAGGTTAGTTTCATTTTTCTTTTATTGTCTTTTTAGTCTCTATTCCATTTATTTCCCCTTGGATATTTGTTATTTTCTTAAAATGCCAATTTCTAGTTCATAACTTTAGGCACATAAGTTATTATCCCTATGACTTAGTTTCCCCATCTACAAAATGGGAATGACATTTCTGATCTTCTAGGGATTTTGTCAATATTAGAAAAGATAATACATGTAAAATGATTAGTCCAGAAACTGGTATATATTAAATGCTAGTTAAACGTTATATAACCATATTGGAGCATGATTAGCAGAGTGTCCACATAAAATGTGTACACATGGTAGCAGGGACTAGGGTTAGAGGAATGTTCATTATATTTAATGCCCCAGTTTCCAGGTGATAGGGCCAGTGTGGGTGCTAAGAATTCAACCTCAGGGCGGGTCTCATGAATATGCAACCTGTGTGGTCTCGAAGGGTTTTGTGATTAGTTTAATGTTCTGTGGTCACCATCTTGAAATTCTTATTTTTCAACAAGGGGTTTTCCTTTCCTTTCTTTCTTTCTTTCTTTCTTTTTTTTTTTTTAAAGATTTTATTTATTTATTTGACAGGCAGAGGTCACAAGTGGGCAGAGAGACAGAGAGGAGGAAGCAGGCTCCCCGTGGAGCAGAGAGCCTGATGCGGGACTCGATCCCAGGACCCTGAGATCATGACCGGAGCCGAAGGCAGAGGCTTAACCCACTGAGCCACCCAGGTGCCCCTCTTTCTTTCTTTCATTCTTTCTTTCTTTCCATTTCTTTCTTTCTTTCCATTTGTCTCTTTGTCTTCCTTCCTTCCTTCCTTCCTTCCTTCCTTCCTTTCTTTCTTTCTTTCTTTTCCTGCACTTATCTGAAAGTTTATGTAGCTAGTCCTGCCTTGTCTTAATGTGCATATCTTCCCAAAGAAGGCAAGACTGAAAGAACCACTACCCTCATAACAGAGACCAAAACTTGTCCCGGTACCCCTACAGCATGGGCAGTAAATTCAACCTGATTGGTGGGAGTTCTATTCTATCAAAACCCCGTCTCTGTGACTGCTCTTCATTCAAGGATGCTTCACCATCCCACAAAATAATGCCTATCCTCAAGTGGAAAACTCCCAGGCTTTATGAGTATGAGTGGGGTGATCTGTGTAGGGTTTTCTCCTCAAGTTCTGGGGAATTGGGTACTATCGCTTGATCATTTTTTCATTAAGCAAAATGATCTTGTGGACAAGATTAGGGCTCTGATTTGCCACAGTAAAAAAGAAAGAAAGAAAGCAAGCAAGCAAGCAAGCAAGCTAGCTCTGGGTCTTGAAGAAACAGTGGAGGCTCAAGAAGAAACACACATACAATCATTAAGCTCTCTTTTAGAGGTATTTCCAATTTGCCAAAACCACTCTGAAGTCCGTCTTGCTAACGAGAGGCGTTCTTGGGGCTTTACAGACACTGAATTGGGAAGGAATTTCTCTGTGAGATGACCAAGACTGAGCCCGTAAAATGATCCAGCAGAACAATAGTGTGTTTGGAGCCAACAAGTTCAAGTCCTGTTTGCTCAGGTGCAGCGTTCATGTGCCAATTTATCCCCTCAGACACTCTGCTACCCGGGTCTGCCAACACAGCCAGGTATGCACTGGGCGGGTGGGCTCAGTCACGGGAAGGCTGCGCCTCATGGAAAAGTCTGGGGCACCCGGGGTGGGACCCTGTAGCTCCTCCCAGTGAAGTGATGTGCCTGGAATAACAAAGGAAAGAAATCAAAACAAAATGAAGCCACAGCCTAAATTTTCCAACCAAGCTTAGAAGTGATGAAAGAGGAAAGAAAATTTAGCTGGGATTCAAGCTGTGGCTAGGGTTATGACAGTTAATACATCAGTAAGTCTGGAAAACGTTAAGTGTCACGATAAAATTAGGAAGTTGCATTACAGTGTCATTCAATAGTGTTATTAAAAAACAATTATTAACACGTGTCTCTCTTCTCTGGAGGTATCTTTCACTTATTTATCAGTAAGGCTTGCCCTCTCCCAGAGATAGTTCTACATTGTTAAATTGGGTCCTGCCACTTGTTAGCTGTATGGACTTGGGATTATTTAAGATCTCTGAATCTCAGTTTATTCATCTGGGAATTGGATTTCATAACAATATCTTTTTGGGCAGTGGCTGTCAAACGTCCTGGCAGTAGGCTAGAGTAAGGAATATCATCTTATAGCACAGTGCAGTATGCTGTACATGCTCATTTCTTTACACATTGTTTTTCAGGGGCAGTTTGCCCTTCTCTGTTGACAGAAATCCCACTATGTGCGAGACACAGTAGATACTGGATGAACGCAGATGGTCCATGAAGCATATGTAACTGAACAACTTCACTGTCTCCACAGCCAGCTCACGTGTTAAGGTGAGCAGAAACGCATGTGGCAGATGTACCAAGACGTCTTCCAGGAGATGAGGTCCCATCTTAGGGCAACTTTTTTTTTTTTTTTTAATTTTATTTATTTATTTGACAGACAGAGATCACAAGTAGGCAGAGAGGCAGGCAGAGAGAGGAGGAAACAGGCTGCCTGCGGAGCAGAGAGCCCGATGAGGGGCTCGATCCCAGGACCCTGGGATCATGACCTGAGCTGAAGTCAGAGGCTTTAACCCACTGAGCCACCCAGGCGCCCCAGGGCAACTTTTCCATAAGACAGCCTGTCACTCTCGAGTTTGGGGAACATATCTAGACATATTTGTTCCACTGACACCTGACCTAATATGGGACCCCAGGTCTGCTATACCAGGGGTTCGTTCTAGATCCTGAAGCTCTATCCATGTTCATTTCTTCATCCACAACAGAGGTGATCCTAACACCCACCTCACAAGGAGATGATGTGATGAAAGCAAAAGTTCCCGGAAGCAGTTGTGAAAACAACTTCTCTATAAACCCTCAACTGAGTGGGACTTCGGCCCTTTGTAGACCGCCCATCAAATCACAGCTCTCTGAACTTCCCTTAGATGAAAAAGACCACTGAATAGGCATCCTGCAAAAGCTATTTTTTTCCAAATTAAAATTGGGATTTTACATATAAACATTTTTATTTATGTTCATGACACATGCAACCAATGTACCTTTTGGTTTCTTAGAATCTGGTTTATTTTTTTTTTTATTTAAGCTTTTTTTAATTTAAACATATAATGTAACCCCACCACCTTCTCCCAACCCCTCCCTCCCCACCCCCCTCAGTTTTTTTTTTACATTTTTTTTTACTTTATTTAAGCTTTATTTAAACATATGATGTAACCCCACCACCCTCACCCAACCCCTCTTCCCCCCACCCCCCTCAGTTTGTTTTATGACATTAAGAGTCTCTTTTGGTTTTTCTCCCTCCCAATCCCATCTTCTTTCATTTTTACTTTTCCTACCACCTTAACTCCCACCCCCGTTGCATCTCCACTTCCTCATATCAGGGAGATCATGTGGTAGTTGTCTTTCTCCAGTTGACTTATTTCGCTAAGCATAATACGCTCTAGTTCCATCCATGTCGTCGCAAATGGTAAGATTTCATTTCTTTTGATAGCTGCATAGTATCCCATCGTATATATATACCACCTCTTCTTTATCCATTCATCTGTTGATGGACATCTAGGTTCTTTCCATAACTTAGCTATTGTGGACATTGCTGCTATAAACATTCGGGTACACGTGCCCCTTTGGATCACTACGTTTGTATCTTTAGGATAGATACCCAGTAGTGCAATTGCTGGGTCATAAGGTAGCTCTATTTTCAACTTTTTGAGGAACCTCCATGCTGTTTTCCAGAGTGGTTGCACCAGCTTGCATTCCCACCAACAGTGTAGGAGGGTTCCCCTTTCTCCACATCCTCGCCAGCATCTGTCATTTCCTGACTTGTTCATTTTAGCCATTCTGACTGGTGTGAGGTGGTATCTCATTGTGGTTTTGATTTGTACCCCCTCAGTTTGTTTTATGACATTAAGAGTCTCTTTTGGTTTGTCTCCCTCCCGATCCCATCTTGTTTCATTTTTTCTTTTCCTATCACCTTAACCCCCACCCCCGTTGCATCTCCACTTCCTCATATCAGGGAGATCATGTGATAGTTGTCTTTCTCCAGCTGACTTATTTTGCTAAGCATAATACGCTCTAGTTCCATCCATGTTTTTTAATGGCATCTTCCCGCTGGACTTGCTTTTGGAGAACACTCCCTCTGAGCACCACTAGAACAATCGATTTGGGTTATATAGACAAGCAAGGGAATCCTAGAGGCCTGTGTGGTGTATTCCTTTATTCGTCTGTGCATTATTTCATTCAACAAACTTTGAGCACTCACTTTTTTTTTCTTTTTATTTAAGCTTTATTTAAACATATAATGTAACCCCACCACCCTCTCCCAACCCCTCTCACTTTTTGCCAAGCACTGAGATTGGGGTAGGGATACAGATGCAAAAGAGACTACCTTTGCCCCCAGGAGCTAATATTCCTGTGGAGGAAGCAGACACCGCAACAAACAACTACACTGCAATAGGCAAGGCGGTAATAATACGATAAATATTTGTTGATTTCCCTCTAGTGCCAGAGGCTGTTCTGGGGCTGAGAATACATTGTGTACACACAACACTGGCCATCAAGAACTTACAAGCTAATGTTGGGGAAAGTTACAATTTGGCTGTTATAGGCACAGATGGTGAAGACGGTTAACTTTGTGTGGGGGAATCCTGGAAGACTTCCTGGAGGAGGTGATGTTTGAACTGAGACTTAAGGACTGAACAGGGGCTTTCTAAATGAAGGGTTTGGGAGGTAGAAACTGGGAGAAGGCGCGTGATTTTTTTTTTCTTTTTAAAGATTTTATTTATTTATTTGACAGACAGAGATCACAAGTAGGCAGAGAGGCAAGCAGAGAGAGAGGAAGGGAAGCAAGCTCCCTGCCAAGCAGAGAGCCCGATGTGGGGCTTGATCCCAGGACCCTGGGATCCTGACCTGAGCCGAAGGCAGAGGTAACCCACTGAGCCACCCAGGCACCCCTTAAATGCAGATCTCAAAAAAAAAAATTAATTAAAAAAAAGTAAAGAAAGAGAAAAACCCTATCTCTCTCTCTCAAAAAACAAAACAAAACAGTGTGATCTTTGGCACTGTAGGTTACAAGCAGATGAGAAGTTCATCAAATTATTGGTTTGAGAAGGAATGCATTCTCATGGACTCAAGTATTTCATTTCCATATGCTTTGCTATATGTGTGGTGTCTTCTCTTGAACCTAAAGGCGGCTTGGAGGCTTCATGCAAAGCACTCACCAAGTACAAGCCGACAGAACTGAGAGAGAGGCATTGCTTTGTCTTGTTCTCTTTTAAAGTTATTTTATTGGCTGCTTCTTACAGGCTGAATGATTTGCACAGTGCTTTATATACTCCTCTCATTTCATCCTTGCATGGAACCGATGCAGCCAGAATTGATTGTCCTTTTCTCGCCCATGAGAAAACTGAGCTTTTCTGGGAGATGAAATCATTTGTCCGATGTTACTCAGCTAATGAATTAGCAGTCCTTGATTCAGATACAGGTTTGCGTGGTGTCAGAGGTCCTACTCTGAGCCAGTCTGCTTGCCGCTTGGCCTCCACTGCACCTCCAGGCTGGGCCAGTGAGGGCTGGGGCTGGGTTCCGGTGCTAACTATGTTTCTGTTCTCCTGCAGCTGTAATGGCAGCAACAGTATGGTATTACTCTAGTACACTATGATAGCATAGTGTAATATAGTATAATAGTACTCCTTCCATGATAGGAGGAGGAGTGATCCTGGACCAGACGGTGCTTTCAGAGCACCTTGATATTAGGTAAAGAACGATAATATGGGCATGATGTCCCCTTCTGAAAGATTAGAGGGTGTACTCCATCTTGTTTATGTGTGTGTGTGTGTACTCCTACCTTCTTTCTCGAGAGATCAGGAATGTGTCTTGTACTGCCTTAATACACTTCCTAGCATCTATCAGGTTAATGAATGTTATGTAAACACTTAATGAACGAACAGTAGTGTTAGTAGCTAACATTTTATGAGCTCTTACTGTGAGCTCAGGCACTGTCTAAATATTTAATATATCACAGACTCGTTTAATCATTCATATAGTATGTTCAAACATCCTTCCCATTTCACAGATGAGGAAACCAAGGCACCAAGAGGTTAAATGACTTGCCTAAGGACACCCAAAAAATGGGAGAGGTGGAATTAAGAACCTGTGTCCTTTGGCTCCAGAATCTTCTTCCGTTACCATCGTACCCAAAAGCTTCTCTATAAAATCCTGCCTCGTCATTTCTCCCACTTCCGGTGTACTGCCTACACCCTCCCCTACTTTATTTTTTACAGTCGCATTTCTCATAGCTGACATGCCATATACTTGCCAAACTATGTTGTTATTTTTTTTTTCTTTTTGGTTCATCTCCCCACAAGAGAGCAGAGATTTCTGTCGTCTTTGTTTACTGCTGTATCTCTGGCATTGCCACTTCCCGGCACACCAAGAACTACTGATAAATACAGAACTGTGCCTGGCCCATCGTAGGCAGAGAATTGATCTCCCCTGAATGAGAGAGTAACTGAATCCGGGGCATATCTCTAAGCCCATCAGAACTAGGATCTATCCCACTATAATTCTGCTTGCAGCTGTGATTTGGAATATGATGTAATAGAATGGTAGGTACATAAAACCAATTTCTTTGGGCCGAAGAGTGATAACCAAGTCAAGAAGTGATTCAGGAGCACCTGGGTGACTCAATCAGTTAAGCGTCTGACTTTGGCTCAGGTCCTGATCTTGGGGTCCTGGGATTGAGCCCCGGGTCCTTCAGCTGCCTACTCAGTAAGTGTCTGCTTCACCCCCCACTCTCTCTCTGACCCTCTCCCCACTCCCACGCCTGCTCCTGCTCACACACACTCTCTCTCCCAAATAAATAAAATCTTTTTAAAAAAAAGAAGGGATTCAGCCAAAGGGGGGAAAGATGTGAGAAGGGACCTGGGGGGGTGGTGGCCATCAGTGCTGGGAGGACACATCTATGGGTAGAAAGATTTGCAGACTAAGAGGAAGGAACTGTGGAGAGGAAGAGTGGAGTGGGGGTGAGGCATGGGTGGAGGTGATGGGTGGTTCCGAAAGGGAGAGAGGAACTGGGTTGAGCTCCATCCCATAGAAGGGCCAACCTTGCAAGGGCGGAGGACTGCTCCTGCTTCTGAAACACAGCAAAAGGAGGTGATACCTGGCAATTCTGCAGTGATTTGAGATACAAAGAAATTGAGAGAGATCTTATTGCATGTCCCTGATCTCCCCAGGATAATAGCAGGGTTAAGGTCTCGATAGCTGATATTGAAGAAAATTCAGATTTAAAAAAACAAGGTCAAGTGAAATGATGTCTGGCACTACTGAGACAGGGAACAGGGGACTGAAGTTCAGCTCATTTAAGACATTCATGTAGGCCATCAGTAACAATGACGGGAGATTAAGACTGGGCTATAATTAGTGTGAAATTGCTCTCTGTGAAACGGCTCATGTTAAGCAGTTCCTCATGTGCTTATTCTCCAAATCTCTCTTTTCTGGTAGAGTGTCTATTTAAATCTTTTGTCTACTTTTAATTGGGTTGTTTGTCTTCTTGAGTTGCAAGTGTTCCTTAGACAAGTCCATTGTTGTGTATGTGTGAATACAAAATATCTTCTCCCAGTCTGTGGTTGGATTTTTCATTTCAACAGTGATTCATGAAGAACAAAAGTCTTGAAATGGGTAAAGTTCAGTCTGTGGATTCCTTTTCTTTTATAGGTCAGGCTTTTGGTAGTTAGGAAATCTTTTCCAAATCCAGGGTGCCTAGGTCGCTCAGTCAGTTAAGCATCTGCCTTTGGCTCAGGTCATGATCCCCGGGACCCGGGACTGAGCCTCACATTGGGCTCTCTCCTCAGCCAGGAGCCTGCTTCTCCCTCTCCTTCTTCTCCCCCTGCTTATGCTCTCTCTTTCTCTGCCAAACAAATAAATAAAATCTTAAAAAAAAAATCTTTGCCAAATTCAGATTATTAAAAATTTCTTCTTTGTTTTTTTTTTTAAGATTTTATTTATTTATTTGACAAAGAGAGATCACAAGTAGGCAGAGCAGCAGGCAGAGAGAGAGAGGGAAGCAGGCTCCCTGCTGAGCAGAGAGCCCGATGCGGGGCTTGATCCCAGGACCCTGAGATCATGACCTGAGCCGAAGGCAGAGGCTTAACCCACTGAGCCACCCAGGTGCCCCCCTCTTCTTTGTTTTCTTTTTGAAGTTTTATAGTTTTGATTTTGCTCAGGTCTGTGATCTGTTTCAAGTTAATTTTTGTGTATGGTATGAGGTAAGGGTTACAGTCCTTTTTTTTTTTTTCCTTTGCAAGTGGCTAGCCAGGTCCTCTAGCACCGTTTCCTAAAAAGCTTATTTTTTCCCCATTGAATTGCCCTTGCACTTTTGTCAAAAATCAATTGACTGTGTTGGTCTATTCCCAGACTCATTATCCCATTTTCTTGATTTATCTTTTTTGATCCAGTATGACATTGTATCAATTATTGTAGCTTTATAATGAGACTTGACATCAGAAAGTGTAAATCCTTTAACACTGTTATTTTTTTTTCAAAGTTGTTTCAGCTATAATTGGTTCTTTGCATTTCCATATCCTGCTAGGCTTTTGATTGGGATTACATTCAGTCTATAAATCAAATTGGGGAAGAACTGGCATCTCAACAGTGAGGAGTCCTCTGATCTAAGAATATAGTATATTTCTTTACTTGTTATGTCTTCTTTAAATTTTCTTACCAATATTTTGTGGTTTTTAGTACACAACTGTTACACATCTTTTACCAAATATATCCCAATTTTTCATATTTTTAAATGCTTCTGTCCAAGATTTTTTCCCCCCTGGGGCACCTAGGTGTCTCAGTTGAGCATCTGACTCTTGATTCTGGCTCAGGTCATAATCTCAGGAATGAGGGGTTTAGGCTCTGAGCTCAGGCTCTGAGCTCAGCATGGAGTCCACTTGTCCCTCTCCCTGTGCTCCTCTCCACTGCTTGCTAGCACTCTTTCTCTCTCAAATAAATAAAATCTTTAAAAATTTTCTTTTAATTTTATTTCCTGATTATCTGTTGCTAAAATATAGAAATACAAATGATTTTTGTGTATTGCTCTTATATCCTACAACTTTGTTAAAGCATTTCAAAATTTATTTCTTAGGATTTTTTACATGGAGAGTGCGGTCACCTGTGAGTATATCTGTGGGTTTTTTGTAAATGCCCTTTATTAGATCCAGGAAGTTCCCCTCTGTTCTTAGTTTGTGAGAATTTTTAACAGTGCATTTTGGATTTTGCCAAATAAATGCTTTTTATGCATCTTTTGAAATAATCATTGTGGCATCTGTTAAAATGATGAATGATATTGATTGATTTTCAAGTATTAAAACATCCCTAAATTTCTGGGATACACTGTACTTACTAATTGTTTATGGTACTTTTTATGTGTTGCTAGACTCAATTTGCTAAAATTTTGTTGAGAATTTTTATATCTATGTTTATGAGAGCTATTGACCTGCAGTTTTCTTTTCTTGTTAATGCTTTTCCCTATTTTTCTCTTATTTATTTGATCATTTTGTGCTTTTATGTTTGTAACTTCCTTTTTTATTCTGAACTTGGGTTTCATTTCCTCTTCTGTTCCTAATTTCTTAAGGTGAGAACTTAGGTCATTGATTTCAGACCCTTATTCTTCAGTCTTGGAAATTTCTTTCTATGTACTTACGTAATTTGATCCCACAAACTTCCATCTCTGTTTTCATTTTTACCGGTCAAAAATAATTTCTATTTTACTTTTGATTTCTTCTTCGACCCATGGATTATCAAAAAGATCTGCAGGTATTCATCACATTTTCTGTTGATTTCTAACTTAATTCCATTGTGAGCAGAGCATATACTGTGTTTAAAATCCTTTCAAATTTGTCAAATCTTAATTTGTGACCCAAAATAGGGTCTTTCTTGATAAATGTTTTATGTACATTTGGAAGGAATGTGTGTTCTGATGTTGTTGGTTGGGAATTCTGGAAATATTATTTAGGTCAGGTTAACTGATCGTCTTTGTCCAAATCTTTCATATCTTACTGATTGTTTGTCTCCTTGTTCTCACGTTTTTTATGAAAAAGATGACGAAGTCTCCAACTGTCACTATGACTTTTTCTATTTTTGTTTGAGCTCTATTAGATTTACTTCTTGTATTCCTTTTAAAAAAGCTTATTTGAATGATGCCTGGGTGGCTCAGTCAGTTAGGCGTCTGCCTTTGGCTCGGGCCATTGTCCCGGGGTCCTGGGATTGAGCCCCACATCGGGCTCCTTGCTCAGCAGGGAGCCTGCTTCTGCTTCTGCCTCTGCCTGCTTTTCACCCAGCTTGTGCTTGCTCACTGTCTCTCTGACAAATAAATAAAATCTTAAAAAAAATAAAATAAAATATTTATTTTAAAGATTTATTTATTTATTGTTGAGAGAGAGAGAGATAGAGGGAGAGAGCTCACACAAGCAGGGGGAGGACCCGATGCAGAGGGAGAGGGAGAAGAGTAGCAGATCTCTTGCTGAAGGTGGAGCCTGACTCCTGGAGCTGGATCTCACCACCCTGGTATCACCACCTGAGCTGAAACCAAGAGCCAGATGCTTAACCGGCTGAGCCACCCAGATGCCGCTACTTCTTGTATTCTGAAGCTCTGTTGTTATATGCATAAATATTTAGAATTCTATATCCTTTTGACAAATTGACAACTGTATCCTTATGAAATGACCCTGGTAATATTTTTTGCCCTTCAGTCTAATTTGTCAGGTATTAACATAGTCACTCCGGTTTTCTTGTGATTAGTATTTGCATGTGATATCTTTTCCCATCCTTTAATCCATTTCTTTCTCTATAGTGAAAGTGGGTTTCTTGTAGGCAGCAAAGAATTTTGGCTTACTGTGTTTCTGCTGAAAATTCTCCTGTTACTTTTATCTTGATTCCTTTTTACATAGTATGTCTTTATTCTTTGTCTATATTTAAGATTTTTCTCTTTATCTGTGGTTTTAAATACTTGCCTATAATATACCTTGGTGTAGGATTCATGTTTCTTTTTTTTTTTTAAGATTTTATTTATTTATTTGACAGAGATCACAAGTAGGCAGAGAGGCAGGCAGAGGCAGGGGGCAAGCAGGCTCCTCGCTGAGCAGAGAGCCCGATGTGGGTCTCGATCCTGGGATCATGACCTGAGTTGAAGGCAGAGGCTTACTTAACCCGCTGAGCCACCCAGGTGCCCCTGGGATTCATGTTTCTTATATTTTGGGTTTGTTGAAGTCTTTATGTTTTTATAAAATTTGGGAAATTGGGGACTGTTATTTTCTCAAATATTTTTCTGCTTCCTTCTCTTTTTTAGGAACTGTTTATCTTAGGCTACTTAAATTTCCTTCAGTGCACTGATGCTCTGTTCAGTTTTTTTCCCAGTCTTTTTTCTCTCATTTTGGGTAGTTTCCTTAGTGTCATCAGATTCACTAATTTTTACTTTTATAGTGTTTAATAATCGTTAATCTTACCTCATGAATTTTTTCATTACCCTAATTATATTTTCTCTTCTAGAAAATTTTTTTTTTAAAGATTTTATTTATTTATTTGACAGAGAGAGAGCACAAGTAAGCAGAGCAGCAGGCAGAGGGAGAGAAAGAAGCAGGCTCTTCGCGGAGCAAGGAGCCCGATGCGGGACTCGATCCCAGGACGCCGGGATCATGACCTGAGCTGAAGGCAGCTGCTTAACCAACTGAGCCACCCAGGCGTCCCTCTTCTAGAAATTTTAAAAAAAAAATCTTACATGTCTTCACTTAACATGTTCAATCTGCTTTCTTCAACATATGGAACATAGTTATAATAGCTTTTAATGAGTTTGTCCACTAGTTATATAATCTTTGTAATTTAGGATGCATTATGTTTTGCATTTTCTTCCTCTGATGCATGCCTTGAATTTGGGGGTTGGCTCCCAGAGACCATGAGTTTTGTTGTTGGATGTTGCATATTTTTGTGTTCTTATATTGGTGAGCTTTTTTCAGCGGGAGGCAGTTATGTTCCTTGGAAACATAGTTTGTTCCTTCTAAGTCTTGCTTTTAAACTGTATTAGGCATGTCCAAAACAGTCTTTAGTGTCAGAATAACTTTCCCACTGCAGAGGCAATAATTTTCTGAAGTCTCTATCCAGTCTCTCTTCATTACAGGGCTTCCCACTCCGGTTAATGGAACACAACTATTCTCATCCTTGTGTGATTCCTAGGTATGGACATCCTGCTGCTTTCTTGTGCATATTTCCATTGTCCCAGGTAGTTTGCTCACATCCATTTACTGATTAGCATTCAGCTGAAGATTAGCATTCTACCATCTGTAGAATGCAGAAGTTCTTTGTGTAGGTCCTTTCTCACAGGTGGCATTGTGAAATCTAATCATCTTGACTTTCTAGGACTACCAGCTACGTCTTCTCAATTAAACAGTAAGCCTGGACAATCAGATGGCTCAACTCATTTGTTTCCATTCTCTCAGGGACCACTGTCCCGAGCTGCCACACGTTCAAAGTTTGAAAATTGTTGCATCATAAACTTTTAATGGGTTTTAAATTTCATGCAGGAGGATAAACCCAATGCCTATGCTCCATAGTGGCCAGAAGGGGGCATTTCTCAGGCTCCAATTTGTTTGTTGGGGTTTGTTTTTTTTTCTTCCTTATTATGTAGGATTGAGAATTCTGTATTATATTTAGTGTCACTTGTATTTCTTTTGCTTTTATGTATATTTTTCTATTTCATCTTTTTCCCTCCTTGGGATATTGGTCTTTTCCTTCTTCATTTCTAGAAGCTCTTCAGAGATTATGGAGATTAATCCCCTTTTCATAAACCTTTTTCCAGCATCTTGTATTTTTACTTTGCTTATGGTACTTTTTATTCTATATATATCATTTTAATTTTTTATGTAGTCAAATTTATCAATATTTTCTTTTATTGTATTTGGATTTTGAGTCATATTTGGAAAGTCCTTTCTGTGGCATATTTTTAAATATCCTCAGAGCCTCAGTTCTTTTCCTGTTGGGATTGGATTTTATTTTTTGTCAATAGCTTAAAGTTACTTGAGATAAAATCTGGTGAATGAGGTGGGACAACCAATTGAGTAATGATAATTTTGATTAAATCATAAAGTTTCTATGTAGTTAAGAGATTTAAAAAAAATTTTTTTTTAAAAAGATTTTATTTATTTGTCAGAGAGAGCGGGAGCGAGCACAGGCAGACAGAGTGGCAGGCAGAGGCAGAGGGAGAAGCAAGCTCACCGCTGAGCAAGGAGCCCAATGTGGGACTTGATCCCAGGACGCTGGGATCATGACCTGAGCCAAAGGCAGCCGCTTAACCAACTGAGCCACCCAGGCATCCCAAGAGATTTTTTTTTTTTGTTTACATCAAATGCTTCCATTTTTTTTTTCTGAAATTGATTCCAAAGTGTAATTTTAGAAATGTGTAAGTGGATAATATTTTTAAATATTAACTTTTTTATTGTAGTTCCTTTTTTTCCCTTTCCCCCATTTTCCTGCCCTATGGCTTATGGCTTTAGGTAAAATATGTGGCAGAACAATCACAGAGAGGTTGAAGGTTCTAGAGAGGAATAGCTGTGTGGTACCTTTCAGAAGAAAGAACTTAGGTGTAAAGGAAAATTCCTGTGTCTCAAACAACAGAATACCACTGAATGTGAAGGAGCCCTCAGAGGGGAACAACAGATATCATATGGGTAGATTGGGTAGACAGATGGTCAACCTACAGGTCTTCTCCTGGATGATTTGAGACTGAAAAATTATGACAAATTCCCAAAGCTGCTTGAAGAGAAGAATTACCAAGAATGACTGACATAAGGTTTCTTACCAACTTGGGTTGTATAGTCTTGAATTTGAAATTTAGTTGTAGAAAATAAATACATCTTATGTATTTAGATGAGATCTACCCTCTTTAAAAATATTTTGATCAATTGTTGACAAAAATTTGTAGTTTTCCAAAGTAAAGGACTTAAAGAGTTATATTCATTTGCCTGTCTGCTGAAGGAGGGGGAGTGGGGGGGTGTAAATTGAATATTTCTATCAACTTATAAATAGGGGTTTTTAACTTGAGCTTTTCCCCCTAAGTGATCTCTGAACTTGGAAGGTAAAAATATTACATCTTTACTAACTTCTAATTGAAATTAAAAATTTCCTTCTATTATAAATGTAGGCAATAAACCACAGGAGTATCAACAATACCTATGATTTTATCAATAACAGAACCACACACATTTTCATATAACAATATGGTTGATACACGTATCTTACTTAACACATTGTTGATCTTCAGTACCACTCATCAATACTTCTTGTATAGTTCATATACTTCTAGTTATTGAATATACAGTTGTTCCTAGATTACCCATAGGCACTTAGAAGTCATCATCTTTCTAACCTGCCTAATTACCTTGATCTCTGTACTCCCCCCCCCATTTATCTTAATGGCACCCATTGGAAACCTGAAACTATTTTCACATCTTCTTTCCTCTTGCCCCTCAAGTCTATATCTAAATCTTTGCAAGATTCTATTTCCTCTTCTTCATCCTTTACAGCCTCCCAAGTGCAGTCCCACCTCCTCCCTTGCCAGGCCTTTATAGCAGGCTCTCTAAGGCAGGGCAGGGATGTCCTTGATGATCTCTCCACTCTGTCGCTAACCTCTCTCCCAAGCAATCCACATAGCTGCCAATTGCTTTACTAACATATAAATTGGATCATATCATGCCTCTTAATATCTTTCATGGATTCCTGTTTCCTCAAGGATGAAGGATGGATTCTGAACTTCCCAATCAGGTCTCAACTTAACTTTCTGAAACCTCTGGTTATAAACATACTTATGTATGAACATCAGTGCCATCTTGCTACTCAGTCTCCAAAGCTGATTGCCTTTCCCCACTTCCCCTCACTCACTCCTTCACTCTCCCCTCCTCTACCTAGCTCTCCCTTCCCCAGGCAGACTTAATTGCCCTCTTTGTCTCACCTTTGACATTACG
>ML093046.1:46592-64904 GCA_003697995.1 Taxidea taxus jeffersonii | reverse complement strand
TTAAGACTAACTAACTCTGCATGGTGCTAGAACAGGGAGCTAACCTAGGACTACTGCCTCCAGGGCCAATGATGGCTTCACTGCCCTGTACTTCTTGCTTTAGGAAGAGGTAAATGTGCAAACCCAGGTGAGGTATCTCCAACTTGTGGCTTGTTAGCTCTTTGAATTCCTGCACATAGGTTTTGTTTCTTTCAAAAATGTTTAAAAATAATTCACATGGGTATGACTGGGTGGCTCAGTTGGTTAAGCATCTGCCTTTGGCTGAGGTCATGATCCCAAAGTCCTGGGATCGAGTCCCAAGTCAGGCTCCTGGCTCAGTGGGGAGCCTGCTTCTCCCTCTGCCTGCCACTCCCCCTGCTTGTGCTCTCTCTCTCTCTCACACACACAAATAAATAAAATCTTTAAAAAATAATTCATATGAGTTTCCAACAATGACAAATTTGCAAATTCACATCAAAATTCAGATTCTGGACTTTTTGGCCCCTTGGATGAATGAAGAGGTCTGGTTATATAGGTATGCATTACTGCAAAGCAGTAAGTATCTAGATTGAGTACTGGTGCTCTTCCTAGATGGAGTGTAAATTTTCTAGTTTACTGCTGTCACCACCATTCCCTATTGATCCCCAGCATTAAGTTGAGTTTCAGTTATTATTCTTGTCTTGTTTTTCTTATAGTGGAATTAAAAGAGGAAAGGGAAACAATTCTTAAATTCACTTCTTTCTCAAAAGTGGGAAAGTGAACTATAGACGTAGGAAACTTTATTTTTAACCTGATTTGCCTGGGTCCCTGTAGGAGTTTGAATTTGTGACGCCTTATGGAGATAATTGTTCCCAATCTGGATGTCCATTGTAAACATTTGGGGAGCTTTTAAAAAATACGTGACTCTGGGCTACACCACTGATGCATTGAGCAGAATCTTCAGAACTTGTCCCCAGGAATCTATAATGTTTTAAACTCTCCACATTATTCTGGCCAGAAAACCACTGATTTAACTGTTGATGCTTCTTCAAATGCCCCCTTATGGAAGGCAGATTCCACTTTCCTCCAAGGCTCTTTAAGCTACCAGTGCTAGAAAACCCAAGAAAAACCAAGCCAGAAGAACTGATTGACAGCCTAAGGCAGTCAGGTGGAAAGGGTCCACGAGGAGTTAGTAATAAACAGAGTATCACTTGATTCACGGTTGACCCCAGCAGGTCACCAGCAAAAAAAGGCCTCAGGAGACCATATCAGTTTTGATTCTCAGAAGCCCTTGGCTAATTTACAGAACCATATCCCGATATACACTGAAAGGGACCTACAAAGCACTCAGTATTTTTGAGAAGTCACTTTCTCTCCCTGCTTCTTCATCTGAAAAACTAATATGTAGGAAAGGATAATTAGAGACAAAATCAGGACTTGAACCTGGGTTTCCTGAGTCTTAGACCTCATTCTTCAGCAATGGACTTAATTTCATAGAGAAATTTTTTAAAAACAAGATTGTGATGGCCTAGGTTGGGTTTATATTTCCTTTTTTGTCCCAAGGCAAAAGTGGAAAATTGGGAGTTTCTTGCAATTTGTTATCACTTCTCTTATAATCAAAGATAAATCAGTTATAATGTTAAATACCTTGTCATCTGGGTCAGCTATTTAAGGGAATCATGGATATGTTTTCTGCCATCATTTTTGGGATAATAATAATGGTAGTATTAGTAGATACTCTTTATTGAGCAGTAATTCGGTGTCAGGTGCTCTCCTATTCATTTGTTCCCCATTATGTTATTTAATCCTGACAACAAAGGTCTCCAGGAGATACTTACTTCCATATATTGCATATGAGGAATTGAAGCTCTGAAAAGTAAGTTAACTTTGTTTATTCATTCAACCTTTCTTTGTTGAGCAGTTATCATGTGCCCAGTCATAGTATAAACAGCAGAGCTAGGATTTAAATCTGATTTTTTTTTTTTCAGACCCATGCTTCTCACCAACTCTATGAAGCTCTTCTGTTTCCTAGGGCTTCCTCCCATTTCTCCCTTGGGCCCCAGGTTGATCTTCATTCCAACATATGTTTCTACAATATTTTTTCTTTGTATTAATATCTCTATTTCATTGAATAAGTATCTTTGCCAGGTCGGGATGCCTGTGGCTAGAGCCAGTGTGTGGAGTGGGGTTAATGGGAACAGAATAAAACTGGAGGGAGCTAGCTAGGTCTGGATCCTGAGGGCACCTGCCAGAAACAGCCACAGAGAGGTTCTTGGGGCATGTATGCCAGACACATCTCCATGATGTTGGGGTTTCTCTTGGGGATAGATTAGGTGGGACCATTGTGCTATAAATCTAGCAGGTCACTAGTCATGAAACACTTCCATATAACCTGTAAATAAACTGTACCGAGTAAACAAATGAAGGTAGGAAATGGATCTTATAATTAATAATTGTGACTCACTTAAACTTGGGAGTTACTTTCCAAAGCATTTTTGCATACACAAATTTATTTCATGCTCAAATAGATCTGTACTTGGAGTAGGCTGGGCATTGTAAGTCAAAGTGTTTACAAGGCAAGCTTACCTTAGCTTCCCAACAGCCCTCTCCTCTCCAGTGAAAACGCTGTAAATGAATCCGATAGATAAAAGCACACACACTGAAAATAAGTTTGGCAGAGTATTTACATCACATGTGGATCATAATGGAAGTGGCTCTGGGAAGGAACAAGGGTGTGTTCGGAAGTAGAAATTCCATCTGGACCTGGTGGTTGATGAGTGTGAGGGTACTAAGATTGTGGGAAATATTATCAAACAACTGTAAAAGTTGGGGAGGAAAAACTTAGGGTGGCGTTAGAAAACAAGACAGGCAGCTCAAAGAGGAATTTAGTTATGTACCAAAGGGAACAGGAGTTGGAACATAATTGCCCTAGATTATACTTTACAATATGATCCTTTGGGAAAGCTGCATATAATATAGCTTCTGTGTGAGGATAAACCTATATCATCTTAATGGATTTTTGATAGAATACCAAAATTTAAAAGTAACAGGACGGTGCTTCTATCAAGAAGTAATTCTCCTCACAACCCATTTTTCATTTTAATGGGCCGTATAGTGGCTAGCTCATCACTCTTACCTTTGTTTTTTTCTTTCTCATGATAATCCCAAGTGTTTTTTTCCAAAAGACAACCACTGACAACCCCAAAGCCATTGTTCTGAGTTCTTACTCCTAGGAGTGTTTCAGGTAATACTGTTCTTAGTATTCGATGTCATCTTTCTTATCCTTTCATTTACTTTCTTGGCTGCCAAGAGTCTCCCATTTATCTGTCTCCTTTCTCTTCTGTCAGGCCATTCTGAGGGGTAATTTTTCACCCTGTTTCCTTATCCCAGTGGTCCATTCATTCTCTTCAGGCTCCTTTTCTCTACCCCTCTGTGCCCCCTTTATGACAGCACTTTCTCCAGTAAAGTTTCAAAGCATTCAAGAGTTGACAGCTAAAGATGAGGATTGGGCTAGAATGAGAAGATGGGTTTATTTAATAGCTATTACAGGATTTCAAATCGGTCAGAGTTCTTGGTTGCAAATGATGGAAACAACTCAAATTAGCTTAAGGAAAAGGGATTTTATTGGGTCACTTATCAGAAAAAGATGTTGGGGTAAAGCAGACTGGAAGGAATTTCTGTAGGAATGTGAACCTCACAAACTAGAACCAGAATTCAGTACCACTGGGTTGCTGCCTCCCTTGTCTTGAGCTATTTTTTTCTGATTAGTTTCATGCTGCATAAAGGGTTTCCTATGTGCTGGGAAATATGTCTGCTGACTTTGAACTCCATATTCAAATTATCCAGAAGAAAAAGGGCTTCTTTTCCCTTGTCAGCACTCCCCCCCCACCTCCTGACCACCATAACGACCCCCAGACTATTCTATCACTCCTAGGGAAGGCATCTAATTCATTCTTAGTCTTGTGTTCACTTCTGGACCAGCCTCAGAGTCTTAACAGATCTAAATCATGAGGGCAGGGTGGAAGGGACTAGGATTTGGCACTATAATCGACAACCCTACCAGAACCACTGAATGTGAGAAAAATGATTCTTTCATTAAAGGAAAAGATGCTAAAGAGACAAAAACAATGAAAAACTACTCCAGAATTTAAAAAAATAGTTTAATATGTTTTTCTGCAAAATTGCAAAAGAAATATTTTCCTCTGGTGTTATCCTTTTAATAAAAAACTTACTTTGAGGAGAATAATAGTATGGGGACTCTCAACTGGTGGTGGTTGTTGTTGTTAAGTAATACTGTGCTCTTTTAAAAATGTTCACTATAAAAAAAAATTTCACTATAATCACCCTCCCTGAATCCACACTGACTCTGGACTTAGCAATTTGATCGATTTTGCTGATGGGACGATAATAAACATGATGCAAAACAGAGTCTTGAAATGTGTGTGTGTGTGTGTGTGTGTGTGTGTGTGTGTGCGCGCGCGCGCACACGCGTTGGGTTTGCTTTCACTTGTTGAACTGTAGCACCCTATTGAGCCTTGGTTAGCCTATTAGACTATGAGTTGGACATGGCCTAGATATATCCATTGTCCCCACCAGACATATGAGTCCATCAACTGGCAGCTGACTATAAAAACATGAACAAGCAAAAATTACAACACATGGAACAGATATGAACCATTCCAACTGAATCAAGCCCAAGTTTCTGGCCCATAGAACTGTGAATAAATAAATGGTTGGTGTCTTAAGCCATTAGATTTTGTGTTTTCTGTTACATAGCAAAAAACCTAACAGATGCAAATGCTATGTGCTGTGTTCTTGGATCCATCCTGACTTGGGAGGCTCTTCTAGCTCTTTAACGTTTGTCATTTTGGATTCCTTATCAGGTATTTTATTAGGTGCCTCTACCGTAGGGTGGGAATTTCCATATTATTCCTGATAACCTCTTTGATATGGCCCCTCATTACTGAATTTCTCTTTAACCCATTTCTCCCTCCCAACAAAATCAAGAAAAAAACCATTTATGGTACCTTTCTGTTAGGAGGAAGCATATAATGAGAAGCAGAGAATTCCCAACCACTGTTTTTGTTCTTTTAAGACAAAATTGACCTGAGTAGGACACACATTTAGATTTTTTTTTCCAGTGGGGAAAAATGGATCCAATTAAGGTTCATATTTATGAAGTAGCTGCTTGATGATGTCTGAATTTTTTTTTTTCATTTTGTTTTTGAATTTTGTGTTGTTTTTTAAAATATTTTATTTATTTATTTGACAGAGAGAGAGACAAGCAGAGGGAGTGGGAGGCAGATGGAGAAGCAGGCTCCCCACTGAGCAAGGGACCCAATGCAGGACTCAATCCCAAGACCCTTGGAATCACAACTTGAGCTGAAGGAAGATGCTTAAACAACAGAGCCACCCAGGCATCCCTAGTTTTGTTTTTATTAAAAGTAAGACAACCAGTGATCTTAGGATGGAACCATAGTGATCACCATTTGTAAAGTGAACACAGGAGAGAATAGGGATGTAAGAGGAGAATGAGAGGAGTGTGGAGTCACAGTAGCCAACAGGATTCAGAACATCTAAAAGAAAAGTAGCTCTAAATCCAGAAAAAGAATACGGTGAGAGATGGACTCAAAATAACCATTGGATTTGGCACTTATGAAATTGTTGACCTTAGCATTTGTGATGAATAATGTCCATAGTATAAGAAGAGAGAGAGTCAGACCTCAGTGACTTGTGGACAGAATGGAATGTGAGAATGTAGACAGTGTGTACTGATGTTTCATTCAGAGGTACACGAGAGAGATGAGATGGCAAGTATAGTGTAGACAGTGGCACTGGCAGACAGGATTGAGATCTGAGTATTCTTATATGATGGCAGAAAGGAGAATACACACACACACACAATGTATATATAATTCTCCATTTCAGGAAAGCATAGTATAGGAGCAGAGAATCAGACCAGATGCTCTGTTGGCTGAAATTTGTACAAACACCAATTTGACTCCAAAGAAAACATCATGTTACACAAGGGTGCTAGTTTACCTGTTTCCCCTCACCAGCTCTGTCAGATGGTATGATAAGAGCTTATATCAACGAAGCCTACGTGAAAGACTCGATCATGAACTCTCCCTGCTTCACAAAGGGGTAGTGTTCTCAAAAACTGCAATATTAAGTACTTCAAATAGAATTGTTCTTTGAGAGTTAAATTATGCAATCAGCACAAAAAAGATGCAATGTGACTCTACAGAAGAAGCAGTTCCTAGTTTTGTTGATCTGTTCTACCGTTCTTTGGGTTTCTATTTCATTGATTTCTGTTCTAATCTTTACTAATTCTCTTCTGCTCAGTTAGGCTTTATTTACTGTTCTTTCTCCAGCTCCTTTAGGCGTGAGGTTACCCTGTGTATTTGAGATTTTTCTAGTTTCTTGAGGAAGACTTATATTGCTATGTACTTCCCTCTTAAGACCATCTTTACTGCATCCCAAAGGTTTTGAACAGTTGTGTTTTAATTTTCATTTGTTTTCATGATTTTTAAAAATTATTTAATTTCCCGATTGACCCATTCATTCTTAAGAGGATGCTCTTTAATCTCCAAGATTTGAGTTCCTTCCAAATTTCCTCTTGTGATTGAGTTCCAGTTTCAAAGCACCGTGGTCTGAAAATATGTAGGAAATAATCCCATTTTCTGGTACCGTTTGAGACCTGATTTGTGACCCAGTATGTGATCTGTTCTGGAGAATGTTCTATGTGTATTCGAGAAGAATGTGTATTCTGTTGTTTTAGGATGGAATGCTCTGTATATATATTTGTGAAATCCATCTGGTCCAATGCGTCATCAAAGCCCTTGGTTCCTTGTTGATCTGCCTACATGATCTGTTCATTGCTGTGATAGGGGTGTTAAAGTACCCTACTATTATTGTATTATCAATGTGTTTCTTTAATTTTGTTACTAATTGGTTTACATAATTGGCTGCTCACAACTGAGAAGCATAAATATTTATAGTCGTTAATCTTCTTGTTGGATAGACCCTTTAAATATGATACAATGTCCCTCTTCATCTGTTGTTACAGTCTTTGGTTTATTTTGCCTGATGTAAGTAT
This sequence comes from Taxidea taxus jeffersonii, assembly GCA_003697995.1. Taxonomy (NCBI): domain Eukaryota; kingdom Metazoa; phylum Chordata; class Mammalia; order Carnivora; family Mustelidae; genus Taxidea; species Taxidea taxus. The sequence continues at coordinate 57,847 of ML093046.1, read as the reverse complement.
TGCTATCCCAGCTTTCTTTCTTTTTGTGACAAATAGCCAGGTTTATTTTATTTTTTAATATATTTTTATTATATTCAGTTAGCCAACATATAGCACATCATTAGTTTTTGATGTAGTGTTCAATGTCCATTAGGATGATAAATGGTTCTTCACCTCCCCACTTTCCATCTGGAGGTATCTTTGGGTCTAAAATGAGTCTCTTGTAGACAGCATATGGGTGAGTCTTGCTTTTTTTATCCAATCCAATAGCCTTTGTCTTTTGATTAGGGCATTTAACCTATTTACATTCAGAGCAACTATTGAAAGATATGAATTTAGTGCCATTGTATTATCTGTAAAGTCACTGTTTCTGTATATTATCTCCATTTATGGTCTGTTTCTGGTCTATGTTATTTTTGGATTCTCATTTCACTTACAGGATCCCCTTTAATAAGCCCTTATAGGGCTGGTTTGTTGATCACAAATTTGTTTAGTTTCTGTTTGTCCTAGAAGCTCTTTATCTCTCCTATTCTGAATGACAGCCTTGCTGGATAGAGTGTTCTTGGCTGCATATTTTTTTTTTTTCATTTAGCACCCTGAATATATCATGCCAGTCCTTTCTGGCCTGCCAGGTTTCTGTGGATAGGTCTGCTGCCAGCCTTATGTTTCTATCTCTGTAGGTTAAGGATCTCTTTTCCTTAGCTGCTTTCAGGATTTCTATTTGTCTCTGAGATTTGCAAGCTTCATGGTTATAAGTCTGGGTGTTGATCTATTTTTACTGATTTTGAAGGGGGTTCTCTGTGCCTCCTGGACTTGAATGCCTATTTCCTTCCCCAAATTGGAGAAGTTCTCAGCAATAATTTGCCCAAATATGCCTTCTGCCTCCCTCTCTCTCTCTCTTTCTTCTTTCTCTGGGACCCCAATTATTCTAATATTGTTTTGCATTATGGTATCCCTGATCTCTAGAATCCTCCCCTCATGATCCAGTAGGGTTTTTTTTCTCTTTTCCTCAGTTACTTTATTCTCCATAGTTTTATCTTCTATATCACTGATTCTCTCTTCTGCCTCATTTATCCTAACAGTAAGAGTCTACTTTTTATTGTGACCTGATTAGATTTTAGTTCTTTTATTTCTCCAGAAAGGGGTTCTCTAGTGTCTTCTCTGCTTTGTCCAAGCCCAGCTAGTATCTTTATAATCATTATTCTGAATTCTAGCTCTGACATTTTACTAATATGCATATTTATTAAGCGGTTCGCAGTTAATACTGTGTCTTGTTCCTCTTTCTGGGAATTTTTCCATCTTGTCATTTTGTCTGCAGAAGTATAGATGAGTGAGAGAACCAAATACAAAAATATCAACCCAAGACCCCAGCAAAATATATGCTAGATAAATCAGAAGAGATCAGAAACCAAGTAAGAAAAAAAAAGATGAAAAAGGAGCAAATATAATCAAACAGGTGAAGAGAACAAGGTGATACACCAGGTCCTGGGTGTATTTTGGTCTGCTAGAAGACACCATATCCCAAAATTGTAAAGAAAGAAGAATGTATATGTATGTATGTATGTATGTGAATATATATATATATATATATGTATACACACACACACACACACACAAATAAAATTGGATACAATGAAAGGGAGCCAAAAATGAAGAAAAAAATACATATATATAATGTAAAAATGTAAATTAAGTCTTGAAAGGGTTGATAAAACAAGAAACTTGTGGAAAATGAAAGAAAGAAAAAAGAAAAAGGAAATTTTAACCTGAAAGACTAAGGAATCATGGGAAAGAGCCTTGAATTCTATATACTATTTTCCCCTAGTCCTGGAGTTTTTCAGTTCTGTGTGATTGGTAACTTGGTATTAGCTAAAGGTTCCTGCTGGTCTTCTGGGGGAGGGGCCTGTTGCACTGATTCTCAGGTGTCTTTGCTGGGGCAGAGTTGCACTGCCCTGGTCAGGAAGCTAGGATCAGTGTAAGCAGCTCTAGGTTGCTCTATGTGGCTTCTGTTCCCTTAAATCTTTCCACACCACTTTAGAGGATGAGAATGAAAATGGTAGCCTCCCCATATCCAACCCTGGAGCTGAAAGATCCCACCCCCCCCCACTCTTCAGTGCACTCTCAGGGAAAAGCAGTCAATCACTTGTGTCTCATTTGTTTCTACCACATTCTGTATCCACTAAGCCTGTGACTGTTTTTATCTGAGGCACATGATCCCATTTGGAGTCTCTATACTTTGAACACTCCCACAGTGCACATCTATACCATTCCTCCCAAGGGAAGGAGGAGGGTCCCCTTGCAGTTCTGCCAGTTGCTACAAATTTGAGCTCTGAAGGGGCAACTGCACCCCAATGTTTATGGCAGCAATGTCCACAATAACCAAAGTGTGGAAAGAGCCCAGATGTCCATTGACAGATGAATGAATAAAGAAGATGTGAGATGATATTACTCAAAAAGGAATTAGACTTACCATTTACATCAATCTGGGTGGAACTGGAGGGTATTATACTGAGCAAAATTATCATATGGATTCGCTTGTATGTGGAATGTAAGGAACAGAGCAAAGGGTCATAGGGAAAGGGAAGGAAAACTGAAAGGGAAGAAATCAGAGAGAGACAACAAACCATGAGAGACTCTTAACTCTAGGAAATAGAAGGTTTCTGGAAGGGAAACAGGTGGGGGAATGGGGTAACTGGGTGATGGGCATTAAGGAGGGCACGTGATGTGATGAGGACTGGGCGTTATATACAATTGATGAATAATTGAACTCTACATCTGAAACTAATGATGTACTCTATGTTGGCTAATTGAATTAAAATTTTAAAATAATAATAAAAAAAGAGGCAGCAGAATAGTTCCCAGACTATAGCAAGGTTTTGATGATGACAGTATGTTTGAATGAAAATATGGGTCATTTTGTCAGAATTATTTCATTAGCCATGGAGATGACGAATGCTTATGTTGGCAGTGGACAATCCATGGCTGCACAGTCTGAACACTCTGGTCCCCATGACAGGTATATTTTTGTTTTCAAATGATGTCATTAAAGTATTGGGATGCTGTCTTTTGCTCAAATCCATACTCCCCACACAAATTTCTGAACATAGTTCAGTAGTATAGATCTGGAGAATAAGCATTCATTCAAGATAAATGCTAAATACCTACTGTTTGAAGGTTCTTTGTTTCAGTCTTCGAGTATAGAGATGAATTAAGGAAACAACAATTTCGGGGCTCATGAAGCTTACATTTGTGGTAGTAGACACACACATACACACACACACACACACACACACTACATAATACTTTAGTTGTGGATACATGCTATGGAGAAAAATAAAATGGAGAAGGGGCATCAGAAATGTTGGAGGTGTTTCAAGTTTTGGTAGGGTGATCAGGCAAGGCCTCTTTGGGAAGGTCACAATTTAGCAAGGACTTGAAGAGGTGAGGGAGGGAGAGACATATGAGGAAAGACCATTCCAGGCAAAGGAAGTATGCAGTATTATAATCTTGAGGTGTGGGGCATCTGTGTGGCTCAGTAAGTTAAGCGTTTGCTTTTGGCTCAGGGAATGATCCCAGGATCCTGGGGTCGAGCCCCAGTTTGGGCTCTCTGCTCAGTGAGGAGTCTGCTTCTCCCTCTCCCACCCCCTGCTCATGCTTATGCCTGCTCTCTCTCTCTCTCTGAAATAAATAAATGCTCTTAAAAAGGTATCCCCAAGGTGTGATGGGACTAGCTTTTTCCATAACAAGGAGGCCAAAGAGACTACAGTGGAGTGAGCAAGGGGAAAGGAAGTAGGAAATGTGATCAGAGAGGTAATGGGGGAAAGCGAACTTGCAGGGGAACTTATAGGCCATTACAGTGAGTGGTGTTTACTCTGAAACAAATGGGAAGCCATTGCCGAAGGTTTTAACCAAAGGAGTGATGCGACCTGAGAAAGGTTTCGGTGTGATCACTCTGACCTCTGTGTTGGGAAGAGCTTGAGGGAGGGAGTGGACCAAGGTAAAAGGGAAACTATTTGAGACGTTATTGCAGTGATCCAGGGAAAGAGATGATGGTGACTTGGAGTTGGGTAGCATAACAATGCAGGCGGGCAAAAGTATTTGAATTCTCGTTATATTTGAAGACATAATAGCCAGGTTGTGGGTTAATGATAGCATTCTGTTGACTACGATGGTGAAGTTGCAGGAGGAGCTCATTTGTAGGTGAAGATCAGGAGATCAGCTCTGGACTTTTCCATTTTGAGATGTCTAATAGATATCCCAGGGGAGATATTAAAGAGGCAGCCAAGAGTTTAAGATTAAAGTCAGGGCTGGAGATACAAGTTGAGAGTCATCAGCATGTGGATGCAATTTAAAGCCAGGAGACTGGAAGAAATTACCAGGGGAATGTGCAGAAAAGAAAAGAGAAGTTCAAGGAGCAGAGCCTCGGGGCATCCAATGTTAAAGATAGGGATGTGAAGAGGAATCAGTAAAAGAACCTGAGAATGAGCTTCTAGTGAGGTAGGAAAAAACAACAAACAGCCAAGAGAGTGAGAGTGAGAGATCCCAGAAGCCAGGTCAAGAATATGTTTCAAGAATGAATGAGTGATCAATTGTGTCAGCTGTGAATATGCACTAACTAATTAAGACAACACAATCATCGTGGGTCATATGATAGTCATATTTCTTATTACAAATTGACAAATTAGATTCCTGGCTTAAGTGTTCTGTGGGTTGGATACTCCAAGTTGGAACCGGAGCAATGAATCTGTCAAGTTTGCTGACCAAATTGGGTAAGCCTGAGGGCTAGGCCTTCAGCTATGATAAAGTCATGTCACATTGTGAGGATATTAGGCAATACCTCTGCTTGGACTGATTTTTGTGACCTTTCAGCTTTATCATATGCAGGGTCTGCTTGGGAATTCAGTCTTCACATCTGCCTCAAACCAGCCTTCCTTGTCAGAGCTAATCTATTAACTGCTTTTGAAAGACATCTCATATGGGTTGGGTCTTTCATGGATAGGCTTTTGGAGTCATTCCTACACACTTGGTGAATGATGCAATAGAAACTATGGCCCTTACCACAGTCAGATTTGAATTTGTACAGCAGAAAGACTTGCCTGGGAACAAGGATTTTGGTTCTGGTTTTAACTCATTCCCTTAACTAGATGTATGTATTACTTAGGGTAAGTTACTAAACTTCCTAGGGCCTCACTGTATTATCAGGATAGGTCAGATTATGCAGCAGTAATGAATTAACACTGAAATCTCAGTGTCTTAAGACAACAAAGGTGTATCTCTTCCTCTTGGGACATATATATCCCAGGTCTATGAGAAGGCTCTGTTCCCTGTAGTCACTCGAGACCAGTGTGAGGGAGGTTTAAATAGCCAGTAGCTTCTATGGCACTCCTGCCCTCCTTAATCACTCAAGCTGAGGGGAAGAGGGGGAATGGGGGAGGAGCACATATGGGCTTTTCACTGGCTCAATTCTGAAGAACTGTGCCTCACTTCTGCTCAGAGTTCATTGTCCAGAACTAGTTACACGGTCTCTCCTAACTACAGTTGAGCTGTGAAATGTAGAAGAACAAATGAAATCTTCACTTAGACCATTAGAGTCTAAGCCATTCTCAGTTTCCACATCCATTGATGAGGTAATAATAACAGAATTTACCTCATAGAGATGCTGAAAGGAATAAATGAGATATTTTCATGTGTCATGCTTAGTGTAGAGTCTGGCCCATAGAAAGTGTTCTACAAATTCTAGCCATGCTAAATATATTACCATCACTAAGTGGGCAATACGTTGTTGTTATTTTATTATTCTCCTAAGAGCTAAAGTAACTGTGCCTAAGCTCTTATCGTTTGTCACCGTTGGGCCATTATGAAGAGATTCTGCCCTGCTCAAGGTGAACAAAAGATTCCAGGAAAACTAATTGTTCATGTGGCTGCCCTTCATTCCCTACTGCCAGGGACCTACCCCTTTTGCTGATACTCTTGATCATGAATGCCTCTTTCAGCAACCCAGAGAAAAATTGGAAGACATTGGAATCCTCTTGTTCCTTTTATTCTAAATGATTTTCCAGGGCCCAGTGCTCTTCCTATACATCAAGGCTCTCAGAGGCATGGAAGGCATGATGGGGTAATTTATTTATGAGCTTTACTGCCAGAAAAACTAAACATCTGGAACCAGAGGTCTTATATGAATTGGTCGTACCCGATAAGCAAACTTTTTACTGTCTGGAAATGTCTTTCAGCTTTCTATTCTCTGGTTTGTTCAGGTATAAAGATCCCACATGACCTGATTAAAACTGAAAGCGTAAAAGATTGTTGAGAGCCTGTATTTGTTGGTGAACATAGGGAGATAGAGAAGGCTATGTTGAGGAAGGAGAAATTCTCAGTTGCTCTTGAGCAAGAACTTGTAGAATGTCCCACAAGCCTGTTTATCAGCTTGGTCGTTAGTCCTGACCTCTGCCTAGTACCCTGCCTTTGCTTCCTTGCCTTTACTTCCTTATGTTTAAGCTTCCAAATCAACCAAGCTAATTTGTATATCCCTGTCTTTGCCTGTGCTAGTCTTCTCTTCCTGAAACATCTTTCCTTTTATTCTCATAGTTCACCTGTCAAAGAAAAATTCCACTCATTCTTCAAAGTTTACTTCAAATGCCACTCAGCCCTTCCTTAAAATCTTTGAAGGGGTAATTGCAAGGATTATGTCACTATATGCTATTAGCACCTAGCATAGACTCTGGTGTTCAGTAAATGTTTGTCAAATTAAAAATACTTTACTTGTATATATTAGGATATGTTTATGGAAACCACTGATGGTGACAAAGTTTCAAAAATATTGCGGAAACTTATTTCTGCACCAGGGTCTCACCAAGGAAAGCCTTCAGTGCTGAAATTTCCCCAAACTTTTAAGTTCGTAAAACATGCAATAGTTATGCCAGGGAATCAATCTTAGCTGTGTGGTATCCTTTTATCTTGCTGAAATTGATTTTCAGATTAAAGGCCAACATTATCTTCATCTGATATGGTAGGTCCTCTTCATGAGGAATCTGTGTTATTGTTTTACATTTGTGGAGCTTTCCAGATTGCAATGTGTGTGCACACACACTACCTCCTTTAGTGTTCATCACGATAAGGGGGCTTAGTGAGAAAGGGGACATTTCACATACAACTTGTATAACAAAGCAAACATGGTATTTTTCTATTATTTCATTTGGGATGGCTTGGGAAAGAAATTCATCTGCTATTAGCTTCCAAACAGCATGAAGAACGTGACACTTTTGTTTCCTGGAAAGCAGAATTTCACACCAAGAATTATTTTTTTAAAAATTTTTTTAAAGATTTTATTTATTTATTTGAGAGAGAGAGAGAGCGAGCGAGCACAGGCAGACAGAGTGGCAGGCAGAGGCAGAGGGAGAAGCAGGCTCCCTGCCGAGCAAGGAGCCCGATGTGGGACTCGATCCCAGGACACTGGGATCATGACCTGAGCCGAAGGCAGCTGCTTAACCAACTGAGCCACCCAGGCGTCCCTCACACCAAGAATTATTATGGGGATTTAGAATCTCAAATCAAGTATTCTCCTGTATTTTACCACTCATTTAAATACCGAGGAGTTCTGTTGCAAACATGTCAGGGTATCACCTGAATCTGGGACTTCTGGCTATTTGTTCCAATCTAACCACCTCTGGTCTCTGAACAACTTTATAAGAGCAAACCTTACCAGAGCCTCTAGCCTTCTGCCTTGGGACTTCTTTAAAGCAGGTGAGGCAGGAGAACCTGGCTGTGGTCCCAGAAGGGATGGGTAATCAATGTCCCATGGATTAAACCTTTGCCAACTGGGAGACAGAAGCTGGCAGATAAATTATTCTCCCTTCCTTGTTTTTTAAGGCAAGCTAATGAGAATTTTAAAACCATAAGAATTCATATTCTACTCTAAAAACTATCTACAGACATTGGCTTGATGAGTTCTTTCATTTTCATCCTTTACTTACCATCAGTGAATCTAAGTCCAATAAAAGTTTAACATACCCCACCTCTTAGTCACTCACTGGACTAAAGAGTTCTAAAATCACAGACAAATCCTCTAAAAGTTCATAGTCAAAAGAATGTTATATAAGCAGGCAAATTACTGTATATTGTGATAAGTTTCCTAGAAGAGGTATAAATAAAATATTGTGGAAACAGAGAAGAGGAACCATTTCTTTGGGGAAATCAAGGGAAGTTTTATTTCTGTGGAGAAACCATCCTGATTGCCTTGCACTCACCAGAAAAGCAGGTCTATGAGAGCAGGAACCGTGTCTATTTTGCTCATGTCCATAAACCTGACAGCTGGAATCCTATCTTGCTCAGGGTCAAGAACCTAAATATTTCTGGCCTGAGTAACAGCTAATAGATACACAGCAGCTACCATGGGCCAGTAACTATGCTAAGTGCCTTGCTTGCTTTATGTTATTCAATCCTCCCAGAAGACTTACTAGTTTCTATAGGAGAGAACCAAGACTTGGAGAAGTTAAGACATTCATCATGATTCCTAGTTAGAAGTAGAGCTCATACTGAACCCACCTTTCCCTTATTCGAATGCCATGCCCTCAACCACTAGGTCAAAACTCACTTCATAAAGAGAATCCATTGGTGTTTTAATTATCGCCATTGATATGATTAGTATCCATCCATTGGCTTTCACTCATTTTCCTAGCACAGAGGAGACTTTCAGCAGCTGGAATAATTAGAATGCCACATGAAAATGCCTTTGACCATATGCCCTGTGGAAATAACACTGTACCAGTTTGCTCAACTTGGAGAGCTTCATTTCATCCTTGAGTTGTATGAGAACTTACCTCTGAACAGCTGTTGGCCAGTTGAGAATTAATTTGCCCTAGAGTATAAATGAGAGCTGATCATGGAGGGCTCTTCCTCCTATCCGTTGGGGCTCCAGATGCTGGCCAAGTGTTCGAAGTGGCAACTCCAAGGATAAGGCTAAATTGTAATATCTGAAAATGTCATCTGGGAATTGTGGGCCTCAGAAACACAGGAATGCTTGTTGAAAAGGCCGATTTTCAGGCCATATTTCAGGCCTACGGATTCATAGCCTCTCACATAACTTGCTACGTGAGATCACTGCATTGTTGGGTTTTTGTGGATTTGAAGGGATGAGACTTTTGTCTCTTGATTGAAATGTTTCTAGCCCTGCTTCTAAGAAGTTTCCATCAGGTTGTATGCTTCTACAATGCCTATACAACAGCTATCACACAAGGTGTCAGGAGGACATAACCTGAAGCATCGAGTCGAGTAAAAATTCTCCCTGTGGACCTGGAGAATCAAATAAAAACTTTGGGAAAAATTAAGACCATGCTCTTTAAAGAGGAAGCAGCCAGCCTGTGGCCTCTGAAGTACTGAGTGAGTAAAGAGCTGAGGGAGACTTGCTTTAGTCATACAAAATTGCTTCCCTTATAGTCTTCACACTTGGTTCAAAAAATCCGCCAACCTGAAGCTAATGGGCTACATCTCTCTGCAGGTGTGTGGCCAGTATAATAGTGAAAACAATTTTGAATCATATATTGTATTTAAAAATCCCTACTGTCCACATAAAAATAGGGACTCCCTACTTTTCTTGATAAACCCCAGCATGTGCCATGCCAGATCTTTTTTTGTTTTTTAGGTTTTATTTATTTATTTGATAGAGAAGCAGCAAAAGAGGGAACACAAGCAGGGGGAGTGAGAGAGGGAGAAGCAGGCCTCCCGCAAAGCAGGGAGCCCAATGTGGGGCTCGATCCCAGGACCCTGGGATCATGACCTGAGCCGAAGGCAGACGCTTAACAACTAAGCCTCCCAGGCGTGCATGCCAGATCTTCTTTTCTGAACCAGCAGTTGATGAGATTCTAGCACACACTGTCCTCCCATTCCCCTCCATTTATCCAGTCCACCACTGTCTGTTCTCACCCTGTATTGCTATATGCCTGGCTATTTCACTCATTTCCATAGCTTCCCAGCTGGCCTAAATGCCTGCACTGGGGACAGAAGCACAATGGGGAGAAAAGCAGGTGGAAGGCCGAACAGGAAACAGATGCTCCTGGGAGTATGTCCTTGAGACCCAAACCACCCTGTCCTCCGCACAACTTTAAAAGTTCCTATGTTGAATTGTTGGTTGACTATCATATAAGAACACTTAGAGGAAACAGCATGAAAATAAGACTATAGGGCAAGAAAAATAGTCAATCACTATTCCTTATTTTCAAAATGGATCATTCTGGGGCACCTGGGTGGCTCAGTGGGTTAAACCTCTGCCTTCCGTTCAGGTCATGATCCCAGGGTCCCGGGGTCGAGCCCTGCATCAGGCTCTCTGCTCAGCGGGGAGACTGCTCTCCTCTCTGCCTGCTTCTCTGCCTACTTGTGATCCCTCTCTCTCTCTGTAAAATAAATAAATAAAATCTTAAAAAAAAAAAACATTCATACACTACTGCCTTGGGGTCCCAACTCTACTTTTGGTGGTGGGGAGGGTCATGTACAGTACTTGTCAGTCATGTACAGGGCTTGCTTCCCATTTTTATGGAATGTGGCTCCTTGTCTGTGTTTACCCCTTGGCTTCCAAATTTTATAAGAGCGAAATTTTTTTTAAAAGATTTTATTTATTTATTTGACACAGATAAAGATCACAAGTAGGCAGGGAGGCAGGCTCCCTGCTGAGCAGAGAACCGGATGCAGGACTCGATCCCAGGACCCTGAGATCATGACCTGAGCTGAAGGCAGAGGCTTAAGCCTCTGAGCCACACAGGTGTCCCAAGAGCGAAATTTTTAAAAAAATATTTTATTTATTTGACAGAGAGAGAGAGAGGGAACACAAGCAGGGGGAGTAGGAGTGGGAGAAGCAGGTTCCCCACTGAGCAGAGAGCCCAATGCAGGACTAGATCCCAGGACCCTGGGATCATGACCTGAGCTAAAGGCAAACGCTTAATGACTGAGCCACCCAGGTGCTCAGGATAAATTTTTAAAAATTGTTTTTATAGGAGAGACTTAAAAGACTTCTAGAAGTTAATTGCTTATTCTGATAACATAAAAATAATGAAAAAAGGAGAAATGTATAGAAAGATGTAATTACACACTTACTAATACTTTCTAGGTACCAGCTGTTGGCCTGGCTTGATGCCTGTTCCGTTAATAGCGTATTCTCACGAACTCATGAAATGTAGGCATTGCTACCCAACTTTATAGCTTAAGAAGTTGAGATTCAGAGAAGAGAGGAGGTTTTCCCAGGGCACACAAGTGACAGAACTGGGCTTTAACCCCAGGTGTGTCTGATT
>ML093046.1:27679-46192 GCA_003697995.1 Taxidea taxus jeffersonii | reverse complement strand
AGATATAATTGACATGTAACATTATATAAGTTTAAGTTCTACATTTGTTAATTTGTTACACTTATGTGTTGCAAAATGACTACAACAATAAGATAAGCTAACAACCCCATCTCATCACATAATTAACATTTCTTGTTTGTAGTGAATACATTTAAGCTCTTAACAATTTCCAAGTGTATAATTTGGTATTATTAACTATAATAATCATGCCATACATTAGGTCCCCAGAACTTACTGTAACTGGAGGTTAATACTCTGACCAGCATCTCCCCATTCCCACCATCCCCTAGCCACTGGTAACCAACATTTTACTCTTAATTTTTTTCTATATTTTGATGAGTTTAGCTTTTTAGATCCTACAAATAAGTGTTACCATACAGTATTTGTCTTTCTCTATCTGGTTTATCTCAGCATTATTCTCCTAAGTTCTATCCATATTGTCACAAAAGGTAGGATTTCCCTCTTTTTCATGATGAAATAATATTCCAGTGTATGTGTGGGGTGAGGTGAAGAGGGAGAAGCGGGAAGAGAGAAAGAGACCATATTTTCTTTATTCACTCATCAATGGATACCGAGGTTGTTTGCATATCTTGCCTATTGTGACTACTGCAGTAAACGCTTAAGTGTACAGCTCTCTCTTCCTTTGTTGGAATTTCCTTTGGATATATACCCAGAAGTGGGATTACTAGATCATATTGTAATTCTATTTTTAATTTCTTGAGGATCCTCTATAATGTTTTTCATAATGGTTATACCAATTTACAACCCACCAGCTGTGCACAGGAATTCCCTTGCTTCCACATCCTCCTCATGCTTGTTATCTGTTGTCTTTTTGATGACAGCCATTGTAACAGGTGTGAGGTGATACCTCACTGTGGTTCTGATTTTCATTTCTCTGGTAAGTAGAGATGTTGAGTACCTATTTATGTACCTATTGGCCTTTGGATGTTGTCTTTGGGAAAACGTCTATTCAGTTTCTCTGTTCATTTTCTTTTTAACTGGATTATTTGTTTTGCTATTGAGTTGTAGAATTTACTTGCATATTTTGGATATTAATCCTTTATCAGATGTATGGATTTCCAAATATTTTCTCCCATTCTTTATATGGCCTTTTCCTTTTATTGATGGTTTCCTTTGTTGTGCAAAAGCTTTTTAGTTTGTTGTAATCTCACTTGTTTGTTTTCCCTTTACTACCTTTATTTTTGGTGTCCAATTTATAAAATCGGGTACCTGGGTGGCTCAGTTGGTTAAGCGACTGCCTTTGGCGCAGGTCATGATCCTGGAGTCCGGGGGTCGATTTCCACATGGGATTCCCTGCTCGGCAGGGGGTCTGCTTCTCTCTCTGACCCTCCCCCTTCTCATGCTCTCTCTCTCAAATTAAAAAAAAAAAAGACTAAAAAATGACATAAAAAATGACTTCTTATGACTAAGAAGTCATAGCTAAGACAGTTGTCAAGGAAAATAGCCCCTGTGTTTTATTCTAGAAGTTTCCTGTTTTTAGGCCTTAAATTCATGTCTTTTGAGTTGCTGCAGTTTGAGTTCATTTTTGTGTATATTATTTTCATTCTTTTGCATGTGGCTACCCACTTACCGAAAACCATTCATTGAAGAGACCATTCTTTTCCCATTGTATGTTCTTGGCTCCTTGGTTATAAGTTAATTGATCATATATATGTAGATTTATTTCTGGGCTCTATTCTGTTTCATTGATCAATGTGGGGTTTTTTTATATGCCAGTACCATACTGTTCTAATTACTATAGCTTTTTAATATAGTTTGAAATCAGGAAGCATGATGTCTCCAGCTTTGTTCTTTTTCCTCAAGATTGCTTTGGCTATTTGGGTCTTTAGCCAATACTTTTTAGGATTATTTGCTCTATTTCTGTGAAAAATGCCATGGGAATTTTATTGTTTTTAAGATTATTTATGTATTTATTAAAGAGCAAGAGAGAGAGCATGAGCATAAGCCAGGGAGGAGTAGAGGGAGAAGACTCCCCATGAACACAGAGCCCAACTCAGGCTCCATCCCAGGACCCTGAGATCATGACCTGAGCTGAAGTCAGACACTTAACTGACTGAGCCACCCAGACATCCTCCATGGGAATTTCATTAAGGACCACATTGAATCTATGGACGGCTTTGGGTATTATAGACATTTTAACAATACTAATTCTTCTAATTTATGAGCACCAAATAGCTTTCCATGTATTTGTCTTCAATTTCTTTCATTAGTGTCATAACTTTCAGTGGACACATCTTTCACCTCCTTCATTAGATTTATTTTTATTTTCTTAAGATCTTATTTTATTTTTTAAGTAATCTCTTATACCCAACAAGGGGCTCAAACTCACAACCTCAAGGCAAAGAGTTGCATGCTCTACTAACTGAGCCAGCCAGACATCCCTCCTCTGTTAAATTTAGTGCTAAGCATTTTATTCTTTTGGATGCTATTGCACATGGGACTGTTTTATTAATTTCTCTTTGTGGTAGCTTGATAGTGTATACACACTGATTTTTGCATATTGATTTTATATCCTTCAACTTCACTGAATTTATTCTAACAGTTTTTTGGTGGAGTCTTTAGGGTTTTCTATATATACTCTCATTTGCAAATAGAGACAGTTTTATGCCTTCCTTTCTGATTTGGATGTCTTTTATTTTTTTCCTGATTGCTCTGGCTAGGACTTCCAATTCTATTTTCTATAAAATTGTCAGTAATGAACATTGTGTATCCTTCCTGATTTTAGAGGCAATGCTTTAACCTTTTCACCACTGAGTTTGTTAGCTATGGGCTTGTCATATATGGCCTATATTATGGTGAGGTATATTCCTTCTATACCCATTTCATTGGGAGTTTTTACCATGAAAGGATACTGGATTTTGTTAAATGATGTTTCTGTATCCACTGAGATGATTATATGATTATATGATTTTTATCCTTTTGTGAATATAATATTATCACATTGATTTGCAGAGTTTGAACCATCCTTTGGAATAATCCTTTGGAATAAACCTCACTTGGTCATGATTTATGATCCTTTTAATGTGCCATTGTATTTGGTTTGCTAATATTTTGTTGGGGATTTTTGCATCTAAATTCATCAGAGATATTGTCCTGTAAATTCTTTTTCTTGTAATGTCCTTGTCTGTTTTTGGTATCAAGGTAATACTGGCCTCATAAACTGAATTTGGAAGTGCTCTCCTCTTCTACACTTGGAAAGGTTGAGAAGGTTTGATACCAGTTCTTCTTTAAATGTTTGGTGGAATTCACCAGTGAATCCATCTGGCCCTGGGCTTTTCTCTCTTTCCTGGGTGGTTTTTGATTACTGATTCAAACCCTTTATCAGTTTATATTTTCTATTTCTTCATGATTCAATCTTGGTAGGTTGTAGGAATTTATCCACTTCTAGTGGTTCATAGTAGTCTCTAATGATCCTTTGTATTTCTGTATTATCAATTGTAATGTCTCTTCTTTCATTTCTAATATATTTTTCTTAGTTTTCTCTTCTTCATTATTTAATCTAAAGAAAGACTAAAGTCTATCTTTTTTTTAAAAAAACCAGCTCTTAAGTGAACTTATAAGTCAGTCAGAGAAAGACAGATACCACATGATTTCACTCAACTGTGGAATATAAAAAACAAAACAAATGAGCAAAGGAGGAAAAAACAGAGAGGCAAACCAAGAAATGGACTCCTAAACTATAGAGAACAAACTGATGGCTATCAGAAGGGAGGTCAGTATGGGGATGGGTTAAATGAGTGATGGGGTTAAGGAGTGTACTTTTTGTCATGAGCACTAGACTAGGTGTGGTATGAAAATGTTGAATCACTATTGTACACCTGAAACTAATATTGCACTGTATGTTAACTTACTGGAATTTAAATAAAAACTTTTTTGAAAAACATTTCTCTTAGTTTTGTTGTCCTTCTTTATTGTTTTTTGAATCTCCATTTCATTTATTTCCATTTATAGTTGATATTTCCTTTCTTCTACTAACTGTGGACTTAGTTTTTTTTCTCTTTTTCTAGTTCCATGGGAGGTAAAGTTAGGTTGCGACATTTTTCCCCCCTAATGTAGGTGTTTTTAACTATAACATTCCCTTTTTTTTTTTTTTTAAGATTTTATTTATTTGAGAGAGAGAGAGCACATGCGAGCTTGAGCAGGGAGTGGGCGGGGGATGGGGGGAGAGGCAGAGGGAGAGGGAAAAGCAGACTCCCTGCTGAGCTTGGAACGTAACATGTGATCTATCTTGGAGAATGTTCCAGGTGCACTTGAAAAGAATGTGTAGTCTGCTATTTTTGGCTGAAATGTTTTAAGTCCATCTGGTCTAGTGTGTTATTCAAGGCTACTGTTTCCTTATTTCCTGTCTGGATGTAAGTATGGTATTAAAGTACCATTATTGTATTATTATCAGTGTTTCCTTTTATGACTGTTAATATTTGCTTTATATATTTAGGTGGTCCTATGTATAGGACCACATGTAGGTCCTATAGGACATTTAGGTCCTATACATAGGACCACCTAAATGTATCTGTATGTATCTTTATGTGTATGTGTAAATATGTGTATGTATCTTTAAGTCTGAAGTGAGCCTTTTGTAGGCAACATATAGATGAGTCTTGTTTTTTTTTTTAACTTTATTTAAGCTTTATTTAAACATATAACGTAACCCCACCACCCTCTCCCAACCCCTCTTCCCCCCACCCCCCTCAGTTTGTTTTATGACATTAAGAGTCTCTTTTGGTTTTTCTCCCTCCCGATCCCATCTTCTTTCATTTTTACTTTTCCTACCACCTTAACTCCCACCCCCGTTGCATCTCCACTTCCTCATATCAGGGAGATCATGTGGTAGTTTTCTTTCTCCAGTTGACTTATTTCGCTAAGCATAATACGCTCTAGTTCCATCCATGTCGTCGCAAATGGTAAGATTTCATTTCTTTTGATGGCTGCATAGTATTCCATCGTATATATATACCACCTCTTCTTTATCCATTCATCTGTTGATGGACATCTAGGTTCTTTCCATAACTTGGCTATTGTGGACATTGCTGCTATAAACATTCGGGTACACGTGCCCCTTTGGATCACTACGTTTGTATCTTTAGGATAGATACCCAGTAGTGCAATTGCTGGGTCATAAGGTAGCTCTATTTTCAATTTTTTGAGGAACCTCCATGCTGTTTTCCAGAGTGGTTGCACCAGCTTGCATTCCCACCAACAGTGTAGGAGGGTTCCCCTTTCTCCACATCCTCGCCAGCATCTGTCATTTCCTGACTTGTTCATTTTAGCCATTCTGACTGGTGTGAGGTGGTATCTCATTGTGGTTTTGATTTGTATTTCCCTGATGCCCAGTGATGTGGAGCACTTTTTCATGTGTCTGTTGGCCATCTGGATGTCTTCTTTGCAGAAATGTCTGTTCATGTCCTCTGCCCATTTCTTGATTGGATTATTTGTTCTTTGGGTGTTGAGTTTGCTAAGCTCTTTGTAGATTTTGGATACTAGCCCTTTATCTGATATGTCATTTGCAAATATCTTTTCCCACTCTGTCAGTTGTCTTTTGGTTTTGTTGACTGATTCCTTTGCTGTGCAAAAGCTTTTGATCTTGATGAAGTCCCAATAGTTCATTTTTTCCCTTGCTTCCCTTGCCTTTGGCGTTGTTCCTAGGAAGAAGTTGGTGCGGCTGAGGTCGAAGAGGTTGCTGCCTGTGTTCTCCTCAAGGATTTTGCTGGATTCCTTTCTCACGTTGAGGTCCTTCATCCATTTTGAGTCTATTTTCGTGTGTGGTGTAAGGAAATGGTCCAATTTCATTTTTCTGCATGTGGCTGTCCAATTTTCCCAACACCATTTGTTGAAGAGGCTATCTTTTTTCCATTGGATGTTCTTTCCTGCTTTGTCGAAGATTAGTTGACCATAGAGTTGAGGGTCTATTTCTGGGCTCTCTATTCTGTTCCATTGATCTATGTGTCTGTTTTTGTGCCAGTACCATACTGTCTTAATGATGACAGCTTTGTAGTAGAGCTTGAAGTCGGGAATTGTGATGCCACCAACTTTGGTTTTCTTTTTCAATAGTCCTTTGGCTATTCGAGGTCTTTTCTGGTTCCATATAAATTTTAGGATTATTTGTTCCATTTCTTTGAAAAAATTGGATGGGATTTTGATAGGGATTGCATTAAATGTGTAGATAGCTTTAGGTAGCATAGACGAGTCTTGTTTTTTTTAATCATTTCATTCCCCTATGTTTTTGATGGGAGGATTTAGACCATTTCCATTTGAAGTCATTATTAGTAGGCATGTACTTTTTGCCATTTTGTTAATTGTTTTGATTGCTTAGACAGTTCTTATCTTTTCCTTTCCTATTTCCTTGCTCTCTTCCCTTATGATTGATGACTCCTTTGGTGTTCTTAGACCTTTTTTTTTTTTTTTTGCATACCTATTATAACTTTCTGGTTTGTGGTTACTATGAGGTTCATGTATAACATTTTAAATATATAGCCATCTATAATAAGTCAATAACCTCTTATATTAAAAAAAATTCTAAAAGCAGTATGTTTTTACTCCCCCTTCCATGTTTTATTATGTATATAATGTCATATTTTTACATCTGTTTATTTTGTGAATGCCTTAACTAATATTTTTAGATATAATTGAATTTACTACTTTTGTCTTTTGACCTTATACTAGCTTTGTAAGTGATTGATCTACTACCTTTGCTATGTGTTTATTTATTTAGTTTTATTTGTTTTGTAATCTCTACACCCAATGTAGGGCTTGAACTCATGACCTTGAGATCGAGAGTCACGTGTTCTTCCCACTGAGCCAACTAGGCATCGCTTTTATATGTTTATTTTTATCTGTGAAACTTTTTCCTTTCATAATTTTCTTCTAAGTTATAGTCTTTCCTTTCCTCTTGAAAAGATCATCTCTGTAAGTTTTCTTGTATGGCCAATTTAGTGGTAATGAACTATATATATATAGTTCAATATATACTGTCTTTTTCTTCTGGCCTGCAAAGTTTCTGCTGAAAAATCAGCTGCTACCTTATTAAGTGTCTTTTGTATTTTTTTCTTCTTTTTGCTGTTCAGCTTGTTTGATTTCTGTTACTCTGTTTTATTACCCTCTTTTATATTCTTCATTTCAGTAGTTGTACCCTTCATCTCTGATTGCTTCTTTTTTATATTTTCTATCTCTTTGTTGAAGTTCTCACTGTGTTCTTTCATTCTTCTCCTAAGTGTGCTGAGCATATATATGACTATTAATTGGAAATCTGTCATGTAGATTGCTTATTTCTGTTTCATTTACTTCTTTTTCTGTCATTTTGTCCTGTTCTTCATTTTGAACACATTCCTTATTTTGCCTGACTTTCTGTGTTTGTTTTACTGTAGAGGGTAGATCAACCATGTCTCCTGGTCTTGAAGTTGTGGGCTTAGACGGATGGCTTCTTTTGGGGCCCAGAAGCATAATCTCTCCTACTCACCAAGGCCAGGAGTTCCAGGGTGTTCCTTGTGTGGGCTGCATGTGCCCTCCTGTTGTGGCTAGGCCACGATTGCTAGGTGGCTAACTGCAAGACTTAGCTATGACCGTTATGGAGACACTAGTGATATGTGGTTTGCCTCGCCTAACCCCCCAGGTGAGAGCCTCTTTGGGGAAATGTTGGGGTGTCTGTCCCAGCCAAGGCTGCCCCCTAGATATGGCAGCAGTGGTGCTGCTTTTTGGGGACACCAGACCGAGCCAGATTGGTTACTGGCTGTGACACTACCAGAACCATTTGGGGAGGTACTGGACCTAACTGACCTATATACAAGCTCATTTCGGGAAGATACTGGCTTATAGTGAGCTACAGGAAGAGGGAAAGAGGAGGTGTCTGCTGATTTCCCTAGCCTCTGGAAAGGATCACAATAACTCCTATATATGTGCTAAATTAAAAGCCTGAAAGGGAGTGAGGGGGAAGCCTGTCCCTTAGTAGCAGCTTTTATTTTATTTTTTTTTAGATTTTATTTATTTATTTGACACAGAGAGAGAGAGAGAGAGAGAGAGAGATCATAAGTAGGCAGCGAAGCAGGCAAAGAGAGAGCCCAACACAGGGCTCGATCCCAGGACCCCAGGATCATGACCTGAGCGGAAGGCAGAGGCTTTAACCCATTGAGCCACCCAGGTGCCCCTGTAGCAGCTTTTAAAGCATGCAAATAGACCCCTTTCAGAGAAAGACTGGGTGATGGGTGATTTTTCCTGCTCCCTTTGTGCTAAGGCCTGGGGGATAGCTGCGTGAGTACTCATGTACCTGTTAAGAATTTCTTCTTTGTTTGACGTAGTCTTGTGGGTCTCATGGATGTGAGCCCCCACTGGTTCTCAGAGTTAGGCATTTGGGGGCCTGACCCTCAAGGGGGAGTCCTAAAAGTTTTGGCTGTAGATGTGGGGGTCCAAGCCCATTTCTCCTCAGAAAGAAGGTGGGAGTTGAGTTCCCTCATGATTTTATATAGCTCCTGCTAGGAGTGGGGTTTAATGGTGAGGTTTGACTCTTTCTTACATGTTTTGATGTAGGATTTTTTGTTCACCCAATGTGTAGGAGTTGCTTGGCTAGTTTCTGGATTTCTTTGAAAGGAAATGGCTCCATGTCTAGCTGTACATTTGGTGTGTTTGGGGAAGAAGGCAGTTCAGGAGCCTCCTGTGCCACCATCTTTGCAGCTGTTTGAGGATTGCTCATCTCCGATTTAGACCATTTCCATTTAAAGTAATTATTAGTAGGCATGTACTTTTTGCTCCGAGAGCAGTCCTCAAACAGAAAGAGGATAACATGCTGAAAAGGAGGGAGTGTTCAGACAGCACCCATCCTCCAGGTTCCTCTGACATCTCACGCAGATCTCCTAGCGTTGACAATGACCTTTAGTCTCTTCATTCTCCTATTTTGCATTGTACTTTGTTAAATTCATATTCTGAAAACTCCATTTTCTAATATGGATCTTTTGTTTTAAACATGTTTACAGTAGCCACTACTTATTGAGTGTTCACTATTGTCGGTATCTTAACTTCATGTAATCTTCACAAGACTTTTCAAGTTCTGCACTGATGGCCCAAATCTGTAGTCGAGTAAGTGGAGTCTCATGGCAACCCTGCTGCATTTAACTGCAAATACCAGGTTATGTCTCACTTGACCTGTCATGCTCAAACTTGGGTACTGGTGGCAAAATGCCATGGGTTACTCTCATTCATGTAGTAAAGAAAGTATACCTTCCAGGAGCATCAGTTTACTCAAAGACTATGTGGGAGATCCATTGCTTAATCAATCCTTCCATCCATGCATCCATTCAACTATTCTGTGTTCAGTGGGAAATAGGAATCTGGAGACACATTCTGTAGGGTCTGAGACTCAGACATCCGTACTTTTTCAAGTTCCCTGGTTGATTGCCAAGGGCAGCAAGATTGAGAACCTCAGCTGGACATGATTTGGCCCCTCTTATGTCTCCCACATTAGCTCCTACTACTTTCCTCCTGCTCACTCTGTTCCAGTCATTTTCTGGTCTTGCTTCATCTTGAACATATCAGGCATACTTACGCCTCAGAGTCTTTGCTATAGCTGTTCATTCTTTCTGAAACATTCTTCCCTTTTACAATCCTTCTTACTTACCTCTTACTTGTACTACTTACAATCTTTCTTACCTCCTTCAAGTCTTTGCTCAGAACTTCATCTTTTAAATGAGGCTGACTCTGACTACTCTGTTTTCAACCTGTATTTTCCCTAGCATATTCATTTTTTTTTTTAAGATTTACTTATTTATTTGAGAGAGAGAGAGAGAGCAAGCATGAGTAGGAGGCAGAGGGCGAGGAAGAGGCAGATTCCCCACTGAGCAGGGAACCCAATGTGGAGCTTGATCGCAGGACCCAGAGATCATGACCTGAGCCGAAAGCAGACGCTTTAACCGACAGAGCCATCCAAGCACCCCAGCATATTAGATTTTAAATTTAAGTTTATCGTTGATTATTTGTCTCCATGCTGGAATGTAAGCTCTATTTTGTGCATTTTTGGACTGTAAGCATCTAGAATCAATTTGGGAGAATTATCTTAAGTCTGTGCAAACTTTTTATTTTTTCTTAGGTTTTATTTATTTGAGAGCAAGCAAGCACAAGCAGGGGTAGGGGCAGAGGGAGAGGGAGAAGCAGATACCGCACGGAGCATGGAGTCCAACATGGTTCCATCCCAGGAACCTGAGATCATGACCTGAGCTCAAGTCAGACCCTTAACTAAGTTACTTAGGCACCCCTAGACTTTGCAAACTTTTAATGTTATGTTGAGCTATGTCAAAATGATAGCCATTAGACATATATGGCTATTGAACATTTGAATTGTGGTTAGTATAAGTTGAGATGAGTTCTAAAACACATGGTAGATTTTTAAGATTTAGTAAAAAAGAAAAAGAAAATATAAATTTTAAAGACTGATTACATTTTGGAGTATTTTGGATAGATTAGATTGAATATGTTATTAACTTCACCTTTTCAATGTAGGTGCTAGAAAAATTAAAATTACGTAAGGGGGCTTATATTTGACAGCACCGATTCATAATTGATTAGGGCTCAGATATCTTACAACTGTTTTTTGCTTCGCCTTGTCAATATTAGCTAGCTTTGTATTCAAATCAACTATCTTATTTCAACATTCTCCTTTTCATTGAGAACATAAAAAAATCTCATTTAAAAAATTCTTATTTTAATTACTATTATGCTAGTTATCTTATTGATGAGTTAACTAGAGCTTTCATATGTGCTAGTTATATGAGCATTTTAACATTTTGAGAATTGTTGATAGAATTCATTACATACAACTTGAGTAATGAGGCCATTGCAGTAATCTCTGAAAGTCTTAAAGTAGGGATAACAGAGGAATGTATTGAAATAAAAAGAATCACCATATAGGGGCGTTTGGGTAGCTCAGTAGGTTAAGTGTCCAACTCTTGATTTCTGCTCAGGTCTTGAGTTCAAGCCCTGGGCTGGGCTCTAAGCTGGGTGTGGAGCCTACTTTAAAAAAAAAAGAATCAGGGGCACCTGGGTGGCTCAGTGGGTTAAGCCTCTGCCTTCGGCTTAGGTCATGATCTCAGGGTCCTGGGATCGAGCCCCGCATCGGGCTCTCTGCTCAGTGGGGAGCCTGCTTCCTCCTCTCTTTCTGCCTGCCTCTCTGCCTATTTGTGATCTCTATCTGTCAAATAAATAAATAAAATCTTTAAAAAAAAAAAAGAATCAGAAGGAATTGGAGAAGCCAAAGGTGAATTGAGATGCTTGTGGTCTCTCCAAGTGAAGATGTTCCTCTCACAAGTTGCCCTGTGATCAGAAAGATTAAGAACTTTGCACAAGGGGCGCCTGGGTGGCTCAGTGGGTTAAAGCCTCTGCCTTCAGCTCAGGTCATGATCCCAGGGTCCTGGGATCGAGTCCCGCATTGGGTTCTCTGCTCCACAGGGAGCTTGCTTTCGCCTCTCTCTCTGCCTGCCTCTCTGCCTACTTGTGATCTCTGTCTGTCAAATGAATAAATAAAATCTTTAAAAAAAAAAAAAAAGAACTTTGCACAAGCACATGGCCTGAATCAAAGAGTCAGTGTATCCCCTCCACAATAAAGGTTAGGAGATTTTCAGATTGCTTTTATTATTTTATTTATGTATGTATGTTTTTATTTTTTATGTTGTCAACATATTAGTATGTGAGTTTTTAAAAAAATTTTTTTATTAACATATAATGTATTATTTGCCCCAGGGGTACAGGTCAATGAATCATCATTCTTAGACATTTCACAGCACTCACCATGGCACATACCCTCCCCAATGTCCATCACCCAGCCATCCTTCCCTCCTCCTCCACCCCCCAATAACCCTGTTTGTTTCCTGAGATTAAGAGTCTCTTATGGTTTATCTCCCTCCCCGGTCACTTCTTGTCTCACTTTTCCCCTCCCTACCCCCATCCATGACCCCCCACCTTGCCTCTCAAATTCCTCAGATTGCTTTTAATTAGCTCATAGGATTTTTACAACTTTTGGAAACAGTGGGATGTGTTTCTTCATAGAGTTTTAGGCTCCATAATCAAAATAATTTTAGAACCTGGGTTTTAAGACCCCTGAGCATTGGTCTTTCACCTGTATCCGTTTGGTAGCTCTAAGCTTGAGGACAGAAGCCAAGACAAGTTTGTACCTCAAAGTCTCCACTTAGGCACTTCAGTACCACTTCAAATACTCATGATTCTGCTATACCTAAAACACACCACTTCATTTTACCTACTATGATTGAGGCAACTTTAAATGTTTATTTTATTTTATTATTACTTTTACATTTTTATTTCTTACTGAACTGTAGTTGACACATGTTATATTAATTTCAGGTGTACCACGTAATGATTTGACAAGCTTACAAGCTTACTTGTTATGTTATGCTCTCAGCAAATGTAGCAACCATGTATCACCATGTAATGTTATTACAGTACCATTGGCCATATTCCCTATGCTGTGGCTTTTCTCCCCATGGGTTATTCCATCTATAATGGGGAGCTCCCACTCCCCTTCACCCATTTTTGCCCACATCCCTACCCACTCTCCTCTGGCAACCACCAGTTCTCTGTATTTGGAGGCCTATTTCTGCATTCTGGTTGTTTGCTTATTCATGTGTCTTTTAGATCCCACATATAGGTAAAATCATAGGTATTTGTTTCTCTCTGACTTATTTCACTTGACATAACACCCTCTAGGTCCATCTATATCATCACAAATAGCAAGATCTCATTATTTTTTATGGCTGAGTAATATTCTATTGTATGTATAGAATACATCTTCTTTATCCATTCCTCTATCATTAAGCACTTGGGTTGCCTCCATATCTCAGCTATTATAAATAATGCTGCAATAAACATAGGGGTGCATATATCTTTTTGAATATATTTTTTTCATTTTCTCTGGGTAAATACCCAGTAGTGGAATTACTGGTTCATATGGTATTTCAATTCTTAATTTTTTGAGGAAATTCCATATTGTTTTTCACAGTGGCAGTACCAATTTACATCCCCACCAATAGTGCATGAGGGTTGCTTTCCTTCCAGATCCTTGCCAACACTTGTTATTTCTTGTCTTTTTGAGTCAAGCCATTCTGACAGGTGTGAGGTGTTATCTCATGGTGGTTGGGATTTGCATTTCCTAGTGATTAGTGATGTTGAGCATCTGAGTGATTTGTCTGTTGGCCATCTGTATGTCTTTTTTTTTTTCATCTGTATGTCTTTTTTTGAAAATATATATTCGGATCCTCTGCCCATTTTTAAATTGGATTATTTGGATTTTTGGTGTTGTGTGGGTTCTTTATAGAGTTTGGTTACTAACCCTTTATTGGATATGTCATTTATAAGTATCTTCTCCCATTTAGCAGGTTGACTTTTTGTTTTGTTGATGGTTCCCTTGGCTGTGCAAAAGTTTATTTTGATGGAGTGCCAATAGTTTATTTTTAATTTTGTTTCCCTTGCTTGAATAGGCATATTTAGAAAAATGTTGCTAAAGCTGATGTCAAAGAGATTACCACCTATGTTTTTTTCTAGGAGTTTTATAGTTTCAGGTTTCACATTTAGGTCTTTACCCACTTTGAGTTTATTTTTGTGTACAGTGAAGAAAGTGGTCCAGTTTCAATTTTTTGTATATAGCTGTCCAGTTTTCCTGGCACCATTTATTGAAGAGACTATGCTTTTCCCATTGTATATTCTTGACTCTTTTGCCACAGATTAATTGACCATATAATGGCAGGATTATTTCTTGGCTCACTGTTCTGTATTGTTGATCTATGTGTATATTTTTCTGTCAGTACCATATTATTTTGATTACTACAGCTTTGTTTTATATCTTGAAATCTGGAACTGTGATATCTAGTTTTGTTCTTCTTTCTCAAAATTGCTTTGACTGTTTGAGGTCTTTTATGGTTCCATACAAATTTGAGGATTCAGTTCTGTGAAAAAATGTTGGTATTTTGATAGAGCATGCATTGAATCTGTAGATTGCTTGGGTAGTAGAGACATTGTAATGACATTGATTCATCTAATCCATTGTAACAATATTTTTTCCAGTCCATTAGAACAGAATATTTTTCCTTTTGTTTGTGTCATTCTCAATTTCTCTCATTAATGTTCTACAGGTTTTCAGAGTACAGGGCTTTCTCCTCCTTGGTTGAATTTATTCCTAGGTGTTTTATTTTATTTTATTTTTTTGTGCTATTGCAAATGGGCTTGCTTTCTTAATTTCTCTTTCTGTGACATCATTACTAGTGTATAGAAATGCAATAGATTTCTCTATTTTGTTTCCTGCAGCTTTATGGAAAGTCATAATAACCTAATAATTTCTGGTGGACATGTTAGGATTTTCTCTTTTCTTTTTTTTCTTTTCTTTTCTCCTTCCTTCCTTCTTTCTCTCATTGCTTCTTTCTTTTTCTTCTTTTTGAAAGATTTTATTTGAGAGAGTGAGAGAGAGGAAGCACAAGTAGGAGGGAGTAGCAGAGGGGAAGGAGAAGCAGACTCTCCTCTTGACAAGGGAGCCCAATATGGGGCTCAATCCCAGGACTCCAGGATCATGACCTGAGTGGAAGGCAGATGCTTAACTGACTGAGCCAACCAGGCACCCCTGGGATTTTCTATATATAATATGTCATCGGCAAATAGTGCAAGTTTTACTTCGTCCTTACCAATTTAGATGCCTTTTATTTCTTTTTCTGATTACTGCAGCTAGGACTTCCAGGACCATGCTGAATAAAAGTGGTGAGAGTGAACATCCCTCTTATTCCTGATCTTAAAAAGCTCTGTTTTTCACCATTGAGTATGTTGTTAGCTGTAAGTTTTTCATATATGACCTTTATTATGTTGAGGTATGTTCTCTCCAAACCCACTTCGTTGAGAATTTTTATCATGAACAGATTTTTAATTTTGTCAGATATTTTTTTGCATCTGTTGAGATGATCCTATGGTTTTTATCCTTCATTTTGTTAATGTGGTATGTTAAGTTGGTTGATTTGTGAATATTGAACCATCCTTGCATCCTTGGAATAAATGATCCTTTGAATGTATTGTTGAATTTGGCTTGTTAATATTCTGTTGAGGATTTTTGCATTTCTGTTCATCAGGGATACTGTAGTTTTCTATTTATGTACTGTCTTTGTCTAGTTTTGGTATTGGGGTAATGCTGGCCTCATAGAATGTATTTGGAGGCTTTCCTTCCTCTTCTTTTTTCTAGAATAGTTTGAGTTTATAGTTTATAGCTATTAATTCTTCTTTCTTTATTTTTTAAAAGATTTTGTTTATTTATTTGATGGAGAGAGTACAGCGGGGAGAGCAGCAGGCAGAGGCAGAGGGAGAGGGAGAAGGAGGCTTGCTGAACAGGGGGCTCAAGGAAGGCAGGGCTCGATCCCAGGACCCTGGGATCATGACCTGAGCCTCTCAGGCACCCCTAACTCTTCTTTAAATGTTTGGTAGAATTCACCTGTGAATCCATCTGCCCTGGACTTTTGTTTGTTAGTAGTTTGATTACTGATTCAATTTGTTACTAGGAATTTCTATTCTATTTCTATAGTATTCCTATACTAGATTTTCTATTTCTTCCTCATTCAGATGGAAGACTGTATGTTTCTAGAAATTTATTAATTTCTTCTAGGTTATCCAGTTTGTTGGCATATAATTTTTCATAAGAATATTTTATTTTATTCATAAGAATCTTTCATAAAAATCTTTTTCTTAAAAACCTTTTACAATTCTTTGTACTTCTGTAGTATTGATTGTTACTTCTCCTTCATTTCTGATTTTAGTTATTTGTGTTCTTTTTTTTCTCAATGTACCTATCTCTGTTTATTAATTTTATCTTTTCAAATTAGCTCTTGGTTTCCCTGATATTTTCTGATGTTTGTTTAGTCTCTATTTCATTTATTTCTGTTTTGATCTATGTTACTTCCTTTCTTGTACTCCCCTTGGGCTTTGTTTTCTTTTTCTAGTTTTTTCAGGAGTAAGGTTAAATTGCTTTGAGATTTCTGTTTCTTGAGGTAGACCTGTATTACTATAAATATTCCTCTTAGAACTGTTCTTGCTGCATCCTCAAACTTTTGGACTGTTGTATTTTCATTCTCATTTGTCTCCATGTATTTTTTGGTCTCCCCTTTGATTTCTTGGTTGATCAATTTATTGTTTAGTAGCATAGCACCTTGCTTAGATGGCATGTGTTTGTGTTTTTTCCAAGTCTTTTCTTATAATTGATTTCTAGTTTCATACTGCTGTCATTGGAAAAGATGAATGATAGGATTTCAGTCTTCTTAAAGTATTCCATGAAAGGGAAGTATATGTAAAATGACCTCTAAAGGCTAAAGGAGATAAAGACTGATGGAGACTGAAGAAGTCTGACAAATCCAGAGTGATGAAATACGGTTTATTAAGGGGACTTATGGACAGAAGCATGTCTTCGATGGCTGCAAGACAAGTAGATCTCTGTAACCTCACCTCCCTTAACAGCCCTAGAGTCTGGGAGTACATGTTGGGGAAACACCGCACCAGAGAATGTTTAAGAATAGATGTGTATCATAGTCTTATCTCTAGAGCAGATCAAGGGCATTATGCCCTGATCTGGGTGTGGTGGAACAAAAAATTTCAGGGTGGTGGTGAGACAAAAAGAATCAGGGCGGAGGGAGCTATATTTGAGATTTCTGATCATAGAAAGCTCCCTATGGTAGATTTGTCTCAGGTGGCATTAGCGTGGTTCACATATAAATTTTTTGAGACTTATTTTGTGGCCTAACATGATCTATACAGGAGAGTGTCCATATGTACTTGAATGTACATTGTGTTGTTTTGGGATGGAATGTTCTATATATATATGTTACGTCTAATGTGTCACTCAAAGACCATTTCCTTATTGATTTTCTGCCTGGCAAATCTCTCCATTGTTTTGTGGAGTGTTAAAATCCTGTACTACTATTGTATTACTGTCAATTTCTCCCTTTACGTCTGTTAATTTTTGCTTTATGTATTTAGGTTCTCCTGTGATGGGTGGGTAGATATTTTTTGTTATGTCTTCTTGTTGGATTGTCCCTTTATCATTATGTAGTGCATTATGTAATGTATTTTGTCTGATAGAAGTATTGCTACCTTGGCCTACTTTTTTTTTTTTCCTGCTTTCGCCTGTATGGAGTATCTTTTTTCATCCCTTCACTTTCCATATGTATGTGTCTTTGGGTCTAAAGTGGGTCTTTTGTAGGTAGCACATAGATGGGTTCTGCTTTTTAAAATCCATTCTCCAGTCTATGTCTTTTGAATGAAACATTTAGACCAATTACATTTAAAGTAATTGTTAATAGATATGTACTTATTGGTATTTTGTTGACTATATTCTGGTTGTTTTTGTAGTTCTCTCTCTTCCTTCTTCTCTTGCTCCCCCCTCCCCCTTGTAATTGATGGCTTTCTGCAGTGTCATGCCTGGCTTTTTGTCATATGTGTGTGTGTGTGTATAACTTTTGTCTATTATTGGCTTTGGGTTTTTGGTTACCATAAGGTTCATATATAATATTGTAAGTACATAGCAGTCTCCATTAGGTTCATAGCTATTTAAATTCAAACATATTCTAAAACTTTATTTACCTCTCTACGTTTTATATGTATGTTGTCATATTTTCTTTTTTTCATATTTTTATTATGTCTAAGTATGGAGAGTCCCTTTGACATTTCATATAAGGCCAATTTAGTGGTGATGAATTCTTTAGACTTTTGTTTGCCTGAGAAACTCTTATCTCAGTCCTTCCGTTCTGAATCTTGCCAGGTCAGATATTCTTGGTTATAGGTTTTTTCCTCCCAGCACTTTGAATGTATCATTCTACTCCCTTTTGGCCTGAAAAGTTTCTGCTGAAAGATTAGCAGATAGTTTTTTTTTTTTTTTTTAAGATTTTATTTATTCATTAGTTAGCGAGCGAGCACAGGCAGACAGAGAGGTAGGCAGAGGCAGAGGGAGAAGCAGGCTCCCTGCCGAGCAAGGAGCCCGATGTGGGACTCAGTCCCAGGACGCTGGGATCATGACCTGAGCCGAAGGCAGCCGCTTAACCAACTGAGCCACCCATGGGGTTTCCTTTGCATGTAACATTTTCCTTCTTAATGCTTTAAAATTTCTCTTTATCTTTAATTACTGACATTTTAATTATTATGTGTTGTAGCGTGGATCTCCTTGGATTCATCTTGTTTGGAACTCTCTGCTTCCTGAACAAGATGTCTTTTCTTACCTAAGGTTAGTGAAATTTTCAGCTATAATTTTTTAAGTTAGTTTTCTCCTTTTTCTCTTCCGTTTCTGGGATCACAAACATATGAATGTTTGTTCTCTCAGTGTTGTCCAACAAATCACTTAACCTATCTGTTATGCATCTGTTAATCTACTGTTGACTCCCTCCAGTGTACTTTTCATTCAGTGTTTGTATTCTTCAGCTCCGATTCTTCCTTATATTTTCTTTGTTGAAGCTCCCACTGAATCCTACCACTCTTTTCTCCAGTCTAGCA
>ML093046.1:0-12084 GCA_003697995.1 Taxidea taxus jeffersonii | reverse complement strand
AGGGTTCCCCTTTCTCCACACCCTCACCAACATCTACTGTTTCCCGTGTTGCTAATTTTAGCCATTCTGACATGTGTGAAGTGATATCTCATTGTAGTTTTGATTTGTTTCCCTGATGAGTGATACTGACCATCTTTTCATGTGTCTGTTAGCCATCTGTATAACTCTTATTTTAAATAAGATCTTAGATCTCAAAAGAATCACTGTTCACATATTAAAGTGCTAAAATACTACCTCAGCAGGAACTACTGTAAAAGGCTCTTTCCTATACACTGATTATTTTAATTACAATTAATTTCATCAGTGCTTTAAAAAATTATGAAGTGAAACATGAATTCAGATAAAAACCGTAGTTATTATCTATGGAAATCTTGTTTTTAAGAGTCCAGCTTTAGAATCAATCATGACCTATGACAACAAAAAACTACAGAACATTTAAAAAAACTCTCAAGCTAAAAGTGAATTTTTTTAAGAATATGCTAAAATTATTCAGAAAAAAATTTAAAACCCAATATTTTTCTTTTCAGAGCTACATTTTTAAAAAATCATGTAACAATTAGTTTTCAACATTTCAACTCTGTTCTACAAAAACTAATGAAAAGGGGTTAAAAAAGAGTAGACTGTCATAATTCCAAATGCATGAAAAATGTGGGCTTCCTCCCTTGACCCACTGCCCCTCCAAGCCTTGCCCTATTTTTGAAGGGTTTCTTGTTCTACAATTAAAATGAATGGATCTAGAACATGCGCTTTGCAGGTTTTCACGCTACATAAAACTCCCAAGTTTAAAAAAAAAAAAAAAAAAAAAAAGGTCAACAATACCTGGCCGAAAAGCCATTTTTATCTTAATGAATGCTTCATTACAGTCTGCAAGGAGGTATTTGGCTTTTCTGTGATAGATTCGAACTACTCCCAGTAAGAGATGTCCTGATGTTCGGAGTGCCATCTTCACCTATGAGTAAAACATTAATATTAATCTAATTTATAAAGTTAACTTCTTGGTTTTATAGTTATCATTCTTCAAAAGCTTGTACTCTGTGCAATTTATAGGCAGCTTTTACTTTCTCTCTTTACACTTTTAATCATTTATTTGACGTTTCCTTATAATCACTTATACCTTTTTTTTTTATGCCTTTACCAGTAAATCTTGAATATCCACAAAGAACAGACTGGTAATAATTCATCAGTTAACACAGATATGAAGGTAGCTATGAAACAGTTTGTAAGGTACTCCATAGACTGCTGTCATAAGCACATTAAGGAACGTGGAACACTTCATGTTGCTACTCCAGAACTGTTGCTCTTTGCTGGCTAACCGAACTCTGATTTTGTTTGGGAAGTGAATGTCCCAGCCCTGAAAAACTCACTCATTCCTCTTTGCTAATGCTTCTTGAGTGGGCACAAAAGCCCAGTTCAACCAACAAAGAAAGAAGACTTTCCCAATAAAAGAACGCCTGCCTCTTTCTTCTCCTTTTCTGTGTTGTGAGCAGGTGGGGTTTGGAGCTGCTTGTAGTCATGAGGCCATAAGTACAAGGACAAGAAATCAACATAAGATCAGTGAGTCCTGGGGTGCCTGGGTGGCTCAGTCAGCTGGGTATCCAACTCTTGGTTTTAGCTCAAGTCATGATCTCAGGGTCGTGAGATTGAGCCCTGCATGGGGCTCTGTGCTCAGTGTGGAGTCTGCCTGGGACTCTCTTCCTCTTCCTCTGCCCCCACCTCCCAGGCAAAATAAATAAATAAATCTTTAAAAAGAACAAAAAAAACTGGTGAGTCCTTAGATGAATGACATTATGGAACTGCTCGAATAATCCTAAATCTCCCTATTTCTACACTTCTAGTCAAGTTACGACTGTTAATTTCCTTATTGTTTAAGCCATATTTCACTGAGTTTTATTAGTTGACTGGAAGACAAACTAATAAGGAGTAATGGCAACCCATCTTTTTTCACAAGAAAATATACTCTTCAGCCTGTTTTTTTTTAAAGGTAGATCTTATTCAGCACTTATGCGAGATCCACTGTGTGGGGTGAGATACAGTAGTTGGGAAAAGAAAGAAAAGTAAATACCCAATCTAAACCGAACTGATTCAAAATTCAAAAAAACAGAATGATTCATTCAACAGAATGAATTCAAAGTTCAGAATGATTCAAAATCATATATCCAAAATATAATACAGAAAAATTTTTTGAGAGCAATGACAAAATGAACTCAAACTTCCCCAGATCGTTTTCCAAATCATACCATAAAGTCCTCAATTTCTAAAGTAGCAAATAAAAGTTGTTCATCATTTGCTTAAGTTATGATTAATAGATTGTTACTTATAAAATGAAACAGTGTATTTTTAAGTTATATGTCTACTGTCTACAGCAGCCTAGGATTCTATTTGTAATGACTCTCAGGTTCTACATTTATGGAAAAATTCACATGACTTAAAGCATAAATTATGAAATTTACTGCCATAAATTCTTAGGTATCTAAAATTATAAACTTGTGATCAAATCTAGGACTTATCATATGAAAAATCCTTGATATGAAAATACCCAATTAAAATATTGCACCTCATGGAAAAAGAGAATGAATCTACTTTTATGATGTGGTCTTAGGAAATTTAAAATACTGACTGCATCTTAAGAAAGGATGAGGGGTTCAAAACCCTTTGAGTGCAATTATCTTGTAAAGGATTAGCAACTATGAGAAAAGGTGGAGTCTGGGCAAAAACTTTCCCTGTATATTAGTTTGGTTCAGAGTTGAGTAGGTAAAATGAAGTATGGCATTTCTGTTGAGCTAGCTCATGTTAAGAGTGTAGGTGTAATAAGGAACCCAGGCTATATATGCAGAGAAAGCTCTACAGAGGTAACCAGTGGCTATTCTACCAGAGGCCTGGGGGGAGGGGGCAGAAGGGGCAGAGGGCAAGTAGCTGCAACTGAGCTATATACCTGACACTTGCTGCAAACAACTAAACTGACATCCACCCACAACAAGAACTGCACGCCAAGAGCAAACATTAGAAATTTTCAGGTCAGTTCACTCTGTGGAGCTATCTTTATAGTCTACCAAAATAAAACAAGATCAATCAAATAACCCACTTAGAAATGGTTTGTAAAATAAGTTATTCTTTCTCTCACACAAAGTCCAGTCTTTTACATTACTCCTGAACTGCGTGCCTTGCTTTGTGGCCATTCATACATACCTTCTTGTATCAGATTGTCTTATACTCTTGTAGCCTCCCTAACAGGGTACAAAATACTCTGCACATACTATAAAAAATGTGTTATCCTTTTAAGCCAAATCACCCTCAATATGTTTATAGATGTTAAAGATTAGTTGCACATATTAATTTCAAGAAAACAGCTTTTTCCATTCACTTACCTCAGTAAGCATATCTATAAAAGGTAGAAAACTTCATATTCTCATACAATTTGACCAGCAGTGCAAACTGGTACTATCTCCCTATGTAGCAAACTATGAATGTCTATTAGAAATCTTTAAGTGTATCACCTGGCCCACTGACTATGTTCCTGAACATCAACATTAAGGAAAAACTTACAGATATGAACAAAAGATCACTTAACATGAAACTTCTCTAATGCAATACTGGTTTTGATGTATTCTAATCTCACATAAAAATTAAGCCAAGAAAGACACAGATGTGAACAAAATATCTGCAAGCAGTATTTATTCAATCGTTATTTTTTAAGAAGATGAAAATAAACCTGTAGTCCTACTACCTAGAGAACTCTTTTGGATATTTTAATACACTATACAGGGTAGGAAGAATTAAAATTCAAGAAATTATGAAAAAATATAGACTATCCAAAGAAGAGACTGGTAAAATAGATCATGTACAATCAAAACAATGAATTACAGGTCCATAATCCTTTATCTTAAGTCTTAGGTGTTTTGGAATTCAGAGCCTCTTGGTCATAAAGATAACACAGTGCATATAATATATGTTAAGACACTCCCAGTAGCATCTATTTAGAGCAGTTCCTAATAATCATATACATTAGTGGTTCTATACTGAATATATGAATATATAAGTGACCTCACTTCAATTTCTGTCAAGTCTGTTCCCGTTTTTTTATTTAAATTCTGTGGATAAGAGACTAGGACACTGTATAATGCAACATCAAAAATGATGATAAAGCTATGAGCAGAGGTTTTCCTGAATAGAGACTTGTAATAAACATATAATGGAGTTGTGTACACATAGAATAAGGAGAAAAATTATGTGTAAAAAACATGGACATGTTTTAGAAGGCATACCAAAACACTAAAGGTTTCTCTACGTCGTAGGACTAGAGGTCACCTATTTTCCAGTTTGTAAAGTTTTTATTTTAATATTGTCTTAGAAATTTTAACATGACAGGAATGTCTTCAGTAACAAATTCCACGAATTCTAACTCTAAAACCAGCCAAAATTCCAGACAGATGGAAATTTTATAACTGAGCTCTAATTAAAAATACCAACTTTCACTTTTTCACTTAAAACATATCCTTTCCCACACGAAACAAGTCTCTGGACAAGTCTCTGGACAAGTCTCGTCTAGCTCCCAGCTTGATTCCATTGAGAGCCTCCTGCTCTTTCAGCAATCCAGAATTACTCTTCTTTAACACACTATGGCAACCAGCAGCATCCAAACCGCCAAATCTAAGAGTAGCTCACAATGCTGGTCCAGACAGCTGTGATCTGGAACATTTTCTCAATAGGACAATGGGTGTGTTTATGTGTTAATACAAAGTCCAAGAAAGGACCATTAAAACACAGATATTTCTATAAATTCATATTTAAGGACTTTTCCTTTGAGATTAGTCCTTACACATTTTTGAAGTCAATGTATCTGCTTTTCAGTGAAGTGCTAATGATATTAAGAGATGTAATTGTGTGTTCTAAAGTCCTTTCTTGGCAACACAAAAACCCTGGTTTACTTAGTTACGCTATTTGTGAAATTCAAGGGTGAAAACCACTGCTTCAGAACAGTTTCAGAGGATGTCAGTAAAAGCTCCTCTAGGTCCAGAGCAGTAAACAAGGCAGATAAGGTAAGG
Source organism: Taxidea taxus jeffersonii (assembly GCA_003697995.1). Classification (NCBI taxonomy): domain Eukaryota; kingdom Metazoa; phylum Chordata; class Mammalia; order Carnivora; family Mustelidae; genus Taxidea; species Taxidea taxus. The sequence goes on along the minus strand of ML093046.1, from coordinate 7,042 downwards.
ACTTTCATGAGGCCTCCATTCTAATGGGAGACAGTTAATTAAATATTTAGGAGAAGAGCACAGCAAGTATAAAGTTCTGAGACAGGGAAAAAGTTGGATTATCTTCAAGAAACAGCAAAAATCTGGGTATTTTTGAGCAAGGAGGCCTATGGAGCTGAGGAGGAACAAGCATTATGGACACTATTTACCAGGTGGATAATTAGATCCTGATCCCTACAACCTTTCCCAATTAATGGATCCTTTTTTTGAATATTTTTTAAACTCCCAAATTAGAAACACTTACATACATATTTTAGTACAAAAACATCTAGAAAGACAAATATAAAATATCTGGGTACTGCCTGACCTCATACTTACCTACCATGAAGACTGGCAAATGAAAGTATCAGTGTACTTATAGAATTTTTATTTTTTTAAAGATTTTATTTATTTCACAGACAGAGAACACAAGTAGGCAGAAAGGCAGGCAGAGAGAGAGAGAGGGAACCAGGCTCCCTGCCAAGCAGAGAGCCTGATGCCGGCCTTGATCCCAGCACCCTGGGATTATGACCTGAGCTGAAGGCAGAGGCTTTAAACCACTGAGCCACCCAGGTGCCCCCTTACAGAACTTTTAAAGGGAACAGCATATCAAACTGGAACTATGGATAATCTACAAATTTTCCTTTGCCTCCAATATACACAGATGTTAACCTAATTTTACAGAATTCTATTTTACATATCAGTAAACAATCAACAAACTGAATAAAAACTATCAATATCGAACATACCTTTGGTGAGATGATACTCTCCACACTGCTCTCTAAATTACACTCAAACACATGGGCTTTGGTTAGCTTCTTATCCCAATGGGCCGCTAGCCAAATTTTGGCCAGAGGCCCTCTCTTACTGAGGACAAAATGTGCGTAGAACATTGTTCCGGCTGATTATGAAACAGGAGGAAACCTGAAAGGGAAAAAGAGTTAATATAAATACCATGCGAAAACAAAGATTTATCAAGACATGTAAGAAATCTGAAAATGTGGGGTCCCTGGGTGGCTCAGGTCATGATCTCAGGGTCCTGGGATCGAGCCAGGCATCCGGCTCCTTGCTCTGTGGACAGCCTGCTTCCTCCTCTCTCTCTCTGCCTACTTGTGATCTCTGTCTGTCAAATAAATAAAATCAATCTTTTAAAAAAATATATCTGAAAATAAAAATTTCCAATTCTTTTAAATATAAGAACTATGAAAGGTTTGAGTAAAGTACAATACACATTTAAAAGAACCTACTGCTTAGTTTTGAGAGGGGAAGGAAAAAAAACTCAAAATATTAAGAGCTGAAGGGAAAAGGGACACAGGAGCCAAAACTCTTCTATACTCCAAATAAAAGTGCCAGGGTTTTGTTTAGTTTTTTAGTAAAAATTGTCACCACACAACTCTTGTTCACTCTGAAGTTCCATCAAGTGTTCATTCCATTCCTATCTTGATTACTGACTGTGGAGTCTGACTGTGGCCAAAAGCTAGATAATACATTGTTCATGGCAAGAAAACTATGTCCAAGAAGAAAAACACTCAGGAACAGATATTAATTAATCTGTAAATTTCCATTTTTTAAAGAACCCCATTAATAACTGATACTCACCTAGATGCTTTATACAATAACTACTATCCCATGACAAGCACTGTGATAATACGCATTTCATATTGTACCAAATAAAGATAAGAAAGTGGGTCGGCTCCATTTTACGTGACTAGTTAGAAAAACTGAGGCTTAAAAACTATTTTATATATAGTTTTCCCAACTCAGGAACTTGAAAAGTACTTGTCCAGTTATAATTTAAATACTATATTCAGGACAATGACTTAGTGTAATATTTATCTTATGACTAAAATACCCTTAGTAGAAATATAAGTGTTATTCCCATTTTATTTTTCTTTCAGCAAGCTATGTTATAAATACATAAAGGAAAAAAAAGCAGCTTAAAAATGCCAGGTTGGAGAGTACATTAACTGTGCATGTTTCCTATATTTCCTGTGTTGATAGTCCCCTTATATTATTTATTTTCCCTCTTTCACAGAAGATTAAAAAAATCTATTTTGCCAGACGAATTTTTTTCTAAAATGCCCAGAACTAGAAGATGTCATGTTTTTACATAACTCAAGCATATCCATACCACATGAGAAGTACTTAGACATTTTTAAAACATTTTTGACCTTGAAATAATTATAGATTCACAGGAGTCCCAGAAATAGTACAGAGAGGTTCCACTTATCCCTTAACCACTTTCCCCCGATGGTGACATCTTACATACATTCAGTATCAAAACCAGGCCAGTGACATTGGTACAATGTGTATATATAATTCTATGCCATTTTATCACATGTGCAGATTTGTGTAACCAACATCGTAAGCAAATAAAATGCAAAACTAATTCATCAACACAAAGCTTTCCCTCTCCTATCCTTTTAAATTGTCACACCCATTCCTTCCTCTCTACCATTCCTAAGCCCCACCAACCAACACTGTTCTTCATCTCTGTCATTTTAAAAATGTTATATAAATGGAATCATACCGTATGTGACCTTTTGGATCCACCCAAGTTATTGCAAGTATCAGTAGTATGTTCCTTTTTATCACAGAGTAGCATTCCATGAGATGGATATACCATTATTCGCTTTGTCAATCATTTATTGAAGGATATTTGGTTACTTTCAGCTTGAGGCTGTTTCAAATAAAGCTGCTATAAATATCTGTGTATACAGAATTTTGGTGAACAGAGTTTTCATTTCTCTGGGACAAACATCCTGATGTATGACTGCTGGGTAGCATGATAAGTGGATGTTTAGTTTTAAAAGAAACTTTAACACCTATCAAAATCCTAGTGACTTTTCTTATAGCTATTCACAAGATGTTTCTAAAATTTATATGGAAAAGCGAAGGAATGAGAATAGCTTTTTTTTTTTATAGCTACAATAGCCAACACTGTATGGCAGACAGAAAAAGACACAGATCAATGCAACAGGATAGGGAACCCAGAAATCCACATAAGGAAGTCCAACTGATTTTTCACAAAGATGAAGAAGATTGATAAAGGGGAAAGGATAGTTTTTTCAACAAATAATGCTTGGGTGATTGGACATCATCCACAGGTGGGAAAAAAAAGAATCCTGATCCAAACCTCACACATAATATAAAAAGTAATTCAAAATAAATCACAGACTTAAGTGTAAAAGTTTATAATTTTCAGAAAAAAACAGGAAAAAACCTTTGGTATACCTAAAGCTTGGTATACACACACACACACACTTTTTTTTTTGAGAGAGAATAAGAGAGTGAGCATGCCAGAGCAAGTGCGCCAGAGAGTGCCCATGTGCTCACACACACAAGCCTGGGGAGAGGGAGAAGCAGACTCCTTGCTGGGTAGGCCCTCCAGGATCAGGACCTGAGCAGAAGGCAGACACTTAACTGACTGAGCCAGCCAGGCACCCCAGTAAGTTTTTTCAGATGGGCACTAAAAACATTTCCCATAAAGGAAAAAAAAACCCAAATAAGGAAATTTTGTTCTAGGAAAGAGCTGAAAATGTAAGGATAAGGTACAAAGTGGGGGAAAAAAAAAATGACATATCTGACAGGGACCTGGACCCAGAACAAAGAATTCTAAAAACTCAAGTAAAAAAGTCTAATTAGGAAACAGGCAAAAGAAATTTCACAGAATAGGACATAACAATGGCAAATAAGAACAAGAAAAGATGCTCACCATCACCAGTCATTAAGAAAATGCAAATTTAGACCCATGAGAAATCACTGCACATCTATTATAAGATCTAAAATAAAAAGTAATGGCAACACCAAAGTCCAGTGAGGATATACAGAAGTTTCAACCCTTATACACTGCTAGTTAGAATAAAAATTCCTTTTTGAATTAGCTTTAAAAAAAAAAACCCAGAGTAAGTAAACACTAATTTTCATGTTTTTATAGAGAGACTGTAAATTTTAAAATGAGACTTTGCTTACTTTACTGTGAATTAAGAACTGTGCTCATTCTTTCCAGTGATGTATAGAAAATATTTATTAGTTAAACATATCATAGGCAAGAGACTTCATGTCTGTCAAAAAGGTCTGAAAGGATGGGTGGTGGTGCAAAAATAATTCAGTCAGGTTTGCCTCCTCTCCATTGTCCATCACTTAATGGCACAGGGTCCTGAAATTCTCATTTGCTGAACCAGATGCTCCCAGGGGATCTCTAATTTACACAAGGAAAATTGTCTCCAAAGGAAAAAAAAAAAACAACAACACCAGACTTCATCAATTGCTCAATATTGTGAACTCTTTCTCTCAAATGTGAACTGAAAAAAAGAACTAAGGAATATGAAACTAGGAGGAATTCATATCAAACACTTTAAGGTAGAAGAATTAAATAACATCTCAAGTGTATCTTATGTCCTGCTCAGCAGTATTTTATAGTTCAAAATATGGTTCTCATAACCAAAGAACCTATGTTGCAAAGCAGTGCTTTTACTTTAAGCCTAAACATTTATTAGTATGAAAATTAAGCTCCATCTACAGCACTATAAAGTCTACAGGATTTTATAGAAATTCAATATGGCAGTCTGTTCTTAGAAATACGGTCACTGTCATATACAACATGTCCCAAGTTTCACTGCAGAAGATAGCTGTATTCAAAAAAAAAAAAAAAATCTCCTTAATATTTAGCTCTTAGAATATTGCCTGCTGCACATCAACTACTAAATACATACTTAATGAATAAGGAAATGAGATACACCAAGTGATCTCATAATTGACACATGTAAAAAATTCTAGAGATTTTAGAAATTAATACTGGCTCTTTTCAACAGGTGTCAGTAGCTCATGGCCAGGACTTAAGCTCCTAGTCAGGAGTACTATGCCTAAAATATCCCAGCTATGCGGAGGCAGAGATTCCTAAATAGATGCTTTCTTGGCATGGGATGGGGGTAACTAAAGTAGAGTGGTGCTAAAATTATTCTGGGAAACAATTAGCAAGAGGAAATCACCCTAATAACTAAAGGAAGCCTGAAGAACAGTGGTGGATCAAGTACTGGCTTATATCTAAATATGGAGAAACTGTAATCATTGCTTTTAAACAATCTTTTCCTTTAGTATCACTATCCTTTAACCAATCTTAGAAAAAGAAGTTGATTAATCTCTGTAGATTCTGAATTTGTGTATCTCTGTTAATCCTTTGCAAAAGATCTTAGCATAAAGCCTGCATTTGGTCTCAGAGCATAGTTTAGCAATTTCATGATTTTTCATTCTTTTCCCCTAAAGCAGAAAACTTTTCTCAATATATCCTAAGAAGTAATTTCATGTTTTTACAATATGAATTATGGTATTTCACTGTTAGAAAACAGGGCAGGACAATGGTTGTATAAATTGGTATGACCTCTTTGAAGGGCAATTTGCCAACATCTTATGAAAACCTCAAACATTGATACTTTTAAACCAGAAAATGCACTTCCCATAACAATGCCAAAAACATACTTGGAAGTGTGAAATATTTATAACAAAAAAATCTTAAAAATCTCACTAAGATCTAAGAATTTTGTGTGTCCATCTTCTCCATGACTGTCTCACGACAGTTAAGTACTGGCCCATTTTACACACCGGAAAACAGAGAAAAGGAGAGCACAATGTGCCAAAGGTCACTAGCATTTAATGCAAGTGGGAACTTGAATTTCAGAGCCCACATCTCTAACTGCAATACTGTGCTGCCCTGACAGCATGAATTTTAACGGCAAAATATTAGAAATAACTTGCCTACCTGCTAATTAGCGGCTTTTAACAAAATACAGCCATATAACAGAATTTTGTGTGGTCTTAAACAATGATATATGTATTTTTTTTTTTTTAAAGGGAGGGCTCTCTCTAATATACATTTAGTGCTCTTGCATAAAATATCTGTGTACAAATGAAACTGATGACACTGGTTACCTTTGGAAGGTGAGTCTGCTGGGAAAGTGAGACCTCACTTTTTGTACTGCTAACTGGGAATAAATATCACGTACTCAAAGTAAATACTAATATACTGGGTTTCAAGACACAATCCTGCTTTGCCATTAACTGGAAAGTTAAGCTGCTTAGTCTGTGTGGTTCATTTTCACAAACTATAAACACCTGGAAGACTGAAATTCAGGGATTTACTAACTTTGGGGAACAACTATACCTAACTCATATAAGAATGTAATTATCTCTGAGGGATTGGGGAGTGTCTCAGGAACAGAAGTTATTTCCAACCCTGCACACTAACACTGGTACTAAACATTCTTTGAACAAGAGTTTTACAATCAGAAGGTCCTAGATTCAAAATCAGCTCCCTCCTTAGTTCTTCAGTAAGGGTTAAAAGTTACTTAACATTTGAGTCTTAGCTTACACATCTATAAATTGAGGATATTTACCAAGCAGGGTTACAAGAACAAAACGGAACAGCAAACACAATCCCACTAGATGTAAGTAAACAGTAACTTTGAAAAAAAAATCACACAGCAGAGCATATACAGGTCAGCACGATAATGCCTAATAACCTAACACCACATTTAAACAAATAATACAAAACCTTTATTTCTCAAAAATTAGAAATTTCCCTTCTGTACAAAACTGTAAAAGATAAAATTTCTCAGAATATGTGTTCCAGTAAATAGGGATTCATCAGAAAAGAATCAACTTTAAAAATACTTTAAACATATGCCACTCTATGTGGAAAACTTAATTCTTGAGTGTACTAATGTACTCTTTATAAACAACAAAAAAAAATAAATTAGGTTACACTTCACCAATGTAATTCTAACTTTGTATAAAACACACAATGTCCATTAGTTATGCACTGCTGTCACCTCAACCATTTACGAACTGTTAATAATTTAATCACTGGATATATGTCATCAGTGTCTTTTTTAAAAAAATAATTATGAGTTGCCTCCAACATTAAAAAAGGAAACTTAATGACTACAACCTAGGAAAGCTTCTCCAGTCCCCATCTCCAAAATTCTGCCGACTCACACAAGTCAATGGCATTTGCGTTCATTTTATG
>ML093045.1:0-21117 GCA_003697995.1 Taxidea taxus jeffersonii | reverse complement strand
GATTGACTTACTTCGCTCAGCATAATACCCTCTAGTTCCATCCACGTTCTTGCAAATGGCAAGATTTCTTTTGATGGCTGCATAGTATTCCACTATGTATATATGTATATGTATATACATATGTATATACATATGTATATGTATATATACATATATGTACATATATATATATATCACCTCTTCTTTATCCATTCATCTGTTGATGGACATCTAGGTTCTTTCCATAGTTTGCTATTGTGGACTTTGCTGCTATAAATATTCAGATGCATGTGCCCCTTCGGATCACTACATTTGTATCTTCAGGGTAAATACCCAGTAGTGCAATTGCTGGGTGGTAGGATAGCTCTATTTTCAACTTTTTGAGGAACCTCCGTGCTGTTTCCCAGAGTGGCTGTACCAGCTTGCATTTAATGGATATCTTGGACTACTATTGAATTTGAGCATTATTAGATATTTAGACTTTTAGCTTTCTATGAAGTGAGTATTTTTGGACCTTGCTCACTTTTAAAAATGAATTTACTGTCTTTTTCTTGTTTTATCAGAATGATTTGTATAAGTTAGAGATTAGTTCATGGTTAATCTTGGACCTTTAAATTTTCTACTTTCTGGCTACTATTTTTCACTCTGTCCTTGGGATTTTTCATTAAACAGGAAACCTTAATTTTTATTTATGCAGTATATATTGCCTTTGGCTTTCTATATTGTATTTTTGGCATCCCTGTTTTTAAGCAATCTTTCCAATTTTTAATTCACAATGATATTCTCTTAGGTTTTCTCCAATTACATTTGTATTTATGCATTCACATTAGGTGAAAATACCATTTGTATTCCATCTTTGTATAGAGGATGCAATAGGGATACAACCTTGTTTTTCTTCATACAGTGAGCAGGTTTTCCTAACAAAAGCTACCAGATTATCATCATTTCATCTCATTGTATTGAGGTGCCACCCCTACTATATTTCAGTTCCTCCTGGGCTTAGTTCTGGACTTCATATTCTGTTCCACTCTTTTTTTCTGTTTGCCTACTGCTGTGGCAGAATCACACTTATGAGAAATGCTGTGGTTCTTATGCTTATGAGTGAACTGGGGGAGGGAGCCAACAGCCAAAGCTTGTTCACCGTCTTGTCAGGACACATCATGCTTTCTCTTTTTAAATCACTTTAAGGCCCTAGACAGACACTATATATAAGGGGAATGCCAAAAAATAAAAGATATTATGAAGAGAGAGTGTCAATTCTTAGTACTTACAATATTCTAGCCTTCAGATTCATAAATGGAATTGACTTTCTTTTGATGACAAAGGATACTTTTCCTGAGGTAGATCTTCAAATTACTTAGTAAATTAACCTTTTCTTAGATATATATATATAGCTTGCTTACATTGCCTCTGAGTTCTACAATATCATTTCTATTCCTACCATTACGGCACTAGTTCTCACCCCTAGTATGTATAATTTGATCTTATAATAATTGCTTAAATTTTTACTTTAATCATGCCTCTTGGCTCAGTTCTACCCTATAACATGTTATCAGATTGATTTGCAACAAATCTTGGGTAGTACGGGATATATTCATTGGATCGCCATGGACTACTCTGTACAGCCCCAATTCCTAGGCCAGCATTTCAAGACCCTACGGTCCTAATCAATTCTTCCAAGCTCATTTCTCCCTGCCTGTGTATATCTAATAGTCTTCAGTTAAACTATACTACTTGCTGTTCTCTAAGTTTGCTCTGTGGCTTCCCACCTCTGGGTTTTAAACATTACAGAATTTTAGAACTTAAAGCAAACTTGGAGATGCCATAGCTCAACCGTCATTATACAGAAGTGGCGACCAAGGACTCCGTGATTATTATGCACTCACACTTTCATCCCAGACTCAAAGTCCATCTTCCACTACACTAATTTTGCCTTGCTCATGCCCTTTCTTCTACCTCTAACATTTTCCTCAACAACCTCTTCCTCCCTAATCTGTCAAAATTCTGCCTTTCCTGAAGGGGTTGTGTTACTTTTCCATCAAAAGTTTCCCTGATCTTAGTCAAAGTGAACTCTTCCTTCTTTGGTTTAATATGAAACTCTGTACCTTTCTTCATGAACTTATACTCACCCCTGTACTATGGTATGTGTGTTGTGTTATCTCCCTTTTCCTAAAATCTTTGTGTTCTTCAAGAAGAAGCTGTGTCATCCTTTTGGTGCTTAGCATATTGAAATCACTAGAATAATATTTGAGTGAACACACAGAAGTGACTGAATAATGAGTCACTCAAAAGTGATTGACAGCCTATCTCTCCAAAGTATATGGGTGCTGGGGTGAAGGAGAGAGGCCTGAAATAATTTATCTTTTTTTTTTCTTTAGCCCAAACTAAACATCTTGAAAGTTTGCCATGAATTTCCACTTCTGTTATTTGGCAGCTAACCTTGCATCATCATAAAATGAGAGTAGAAACATCTCATTGTCTTTTTTTCCAAATGTTAAACTAATCATGCAGCTATTAGAGGAATCATCAGAAAGAATCTAATGAGAATCAAAAAGCTGAAGAGTCATTTGATATGTTTTTCTTATTTTCTTGCTTTTCTCTGAATCAGTGTGCGTAGATGGGTGATGTCAAGGTGTGTTTATGTGAATGTCAGGAGTTAGAGAGCCAAGAGAGAGAATTGAATATGGAAAAAATATATAATTATCAGGTTTATTAAAGAAAAAAATGACTGTATGATAGTGGATGTTAAAGATTCTTGCTAGAACAGAGAGCAAAAGTAGTTAAAAGACATGTATAAAATTCTAAGTAAAACTGCAAAAAATGAAGAAGTATTCTCTTTGATGTGCTGGCTGGAGGTCCAGCAGAATGTTTAAGGCTGGTACTGAAGCAGTAACAGGTAGCACTTTTTTTTTTTTTTTAAGGGATGAAAAATTATTTTTGGCTGTATTCTAGGCTCTGATCTTTCTGGGAAAAAGACACCAGATAAATTACGGGGCACCTGGGTGGCTCAGTGGGTTAAAGACTCTGCCTTCAGCTCAGGTTATGATCCCAGGGTCCTGGGATCAAGCCCCACATCTGGCTCTCTGCTTGGCAGGGAGCCTGCTTCCCCCTCTCTGTCTGCCTGTCTGCCTACTTGTGATCTCTATCTGTCAAATAAATAAATAAAATCTTTAAAAAAAAGATACCAGATAAATTGGTTATTAAGCCGTGATACATTTAGTAATTTAAGAATTTTATTAACTTGTTAGAATTTGGAGAATGGGCAAAATGTGAATCACTATCTCCTGATTAATAGGAGGTTGGTTCAATGTAAACCAGGACAGAAAACACTATTGCAGGTTTAGTTTCTTCGAATTTTTCTTTTTTCTTATTGGTTGAAATACCATTGACTTAATAATGGATTTGTTTAAGAAACATATTTCAGTGAAACAGTATAACTTCCAAGTACTGTCTTGATCAAAACTCAGTAGATTTGATGGCAGTGCCACTGTTGTAGTTTATTCTACTGTTATATCTTTGAAAAAGAAAAAAAATAATGAATACTAATAGATTTCTAGATACATTTTCTATTCAGAATAAAATACTGTTGTTATATCTACTTAGTAGAGAAAATGCAACCTTAAAAAGAAAAAAACAAAAAACTTAGGTTCACATTTTCTAAAAGAACCTAATTAAAATCACATTTCAAAGCAGAAAAATACAATGGCTAAGAGTTTACTTTATGGAATTATTTAGATCTTGGATCAACTCCTTATTCATTATCTACTCTGCTTGAAGTCAAGAAGGCCTCTTAATCATTCTAGGACTGTTTACTCATCTATAAAACAGACATTGTATGGGATTCTTATAAGGATTAAACATAATATATAATACAAAGCATTTGGTATGGTGTCTGGAACATGCTAAATTCTTGATAAATAGTCTCTGCTGTTAGCAGTGGTACCATTCAATCATCATTGTTGTCATCCACAGCATTACAATAGCTAAAGTTTAGGACAGACAAAAATTAAGGTGATTCATATCTATGTCCTGTCTAGACATACAATTGGTTCCAGCAATCACTGGGATTATGCATGGATGACCCATCCATTTTAATGTCCAAATCATACAAAATTGTGCAAAATTAAATTGCTTCTAAAAATATAATCAAATTATAGCTGTAAATAATAAAATATCCAGGAGCTACTTTTAGAAATGCAAATCTGATTTTGTTTATTCTCCTGCTTAAAGCCCTCCAATGACTTCCATTGTACTTTGAATAAATTCAGACACTCTAAAACACCCTTAAAGGCTCTACAAGATCTAGCTTCTGGCTCACTTCCTTCCTTTTCCCCCTCTCCCCTCACTCATTCTATTTACTAGGAACATTTGCCTTTTGTTTTAGGAGATTAATAAATATTTTATGAATTAATAAATAAATGTGTAAATGGATCTAATATGAGATCTGGTCAGTTCACTTTACCCTAATTTGTACCTTAATCTTAAAGACCTTACCTCTTTAATTAAGTAAAAAAAAAAAAAAATCAAAGTCATTCTTTATAGGTAGTATTTATTTTTCTTTTTTATACTGTTGACCCTTGAACAACATGGGTTTGAACCGCACAAGTCCTCTTATATATAGATTTTTAAAATTAACATATAATGTATTATTTGCCCCGGGGGGGTACAGGTCTATGAATCATGAGGCTTACACATTTCCCTGCACTCACCATAGCACATACCCTCCCCAATGTCCATATAGATTTTTTTACAGTAGGTATTATAAGTGTATTTTCTCTTCCTTATGATTGTCTTAACATTTTTAAAGTTTGTTTCATTGTAGTAATATGGATAAGATATATACAACATACAAAATATGTGTTAATTGATTGTTTTCTGTAAGGCTTCTGGTCAGCAATGGGCTATTAGAAGTTAAATTTCTGGGGAGTCAAAAATTGTATGTGGATTTTTTTACTGTGTAGGTTGGGGCTTCTAACCTCCACATTGTTCAAGGACCAACTATATTTTCTACTTACAAATTTATTTTAATATGCAAATTAATTGCGAGGTTACTGTAGGAAAAAAACTATTTTGTACATACTTCTGCATACTTTTAGCTCAAATACCAAATATCTAAAAAGTTGATCACGATGCGTTTTCTAAGGTCAAAGTTGTTCTGCATGCAGGCCTGGGGAAATGTTCTAATAGCGTTTTTCATAAAACTAATCTCACAATAGTTTGATAATTCAAGACAGAGAGCTTATTTGTATTTTTCTCTTCTGATATACTAGAGATTTACACTGGATATAGTTTGGAGTATACCAGCAGAACATGTATTTCTATAAATTGGTCCACTTAAGGGATTTTAAAGGTTGCTTTTCTACCTTTTCTATATTGCCGGTTTCAGAGGGTTAAAAGATTCAGAGTTCAAAACAGTGATCTCCTGGGAGCTATGGATTTGTCACCACGACAACAAGCACAATAAATCAGTAAACAAGGACAGAAGAAAAATTGTCTGTTATTGTTCCCAAGCAAGAAAAGTATCAACAAAACTCAACTCTTTCAAAGCAGATGTATAATTCTTTTGTAAAGATGACTAATAGTTGTGAGTTTTGTAATTTCTGGCATTTTATTTTCTTGACCTAAAAATTGAAACAGATGATAGAATATTAATTTTGAGGAAGATGATTACTTAACTGCTGTAAATTGCAATGCCATGTATTAATATCAGTTTCTAACTTTAATATACAAATTACTTAAGTTCAGAGTAAGTATGAGTGAAGGTTAATTACTTTTCATCATCTATGTCAGTTGAAGCATAAGAAGTGGAAGAGACATTTAAATTAACAAATAAAGGGACGCCTGGGTGGTTAAGCGGCTGCCTTCAGCTCAGGTCATGATCCCAGGTCCTGGGATCGAGTCCCGCATCCGGCTCCTTGCTTGGCAGGGAGCCTGCTTCTTCTCCCTCTGTCTCTGTCTACCACTCTGTCTGCCTGAGCTCGTCCTTTCTCTCTCTCTCTCTCTCTCTCAAAATAAATAAATAAAATATTTTTAAAAAATTAACAAATAAAAAGGTCAGAGGAGAATCTGAAAAGAGGTTTTTACATTTGAGTAGTCAGTAAACAAGTCTCAGAAGTATGGTCACCTGGATGGAGAATCTTTACTCCTGGAAACTAGAAGCAAAGCAGCTAGATCAAGAGTTGCGAATTCTGCCTCTCTCTTCATTTCACCACCTTCTGATTGATGTTGGAATTGGGCTGCCTCACAAGGCACGCAGGAAAGTGGTACCATCCATGCAGAGCTGAGACTTGTGACAGGTATGAGGTTAGAATAACTGCTGGCATCAGAGCTCTGAGAAGCATTTATCAGATTGTATTGTAATGTACCATTTGCATTTTGCTACCTCAGTCTAGATTGTGAGGTCCGTGTGGGAGGAGACCAGATATTATCGTCTTTTTAATAGTAAATGCAGATTCCTGTCCCTGGTATTTAGAAGTTGCCAAAAGTATATTGTGGAATGGATGAAAAAATGACTGCAAAAAAATAAAAACAATAAATTCTACCCTGGATTCAGCATTCTGTCCACTTCTGTGCCAGTCTTCTATATTTGATGATAACATTACTTAAGGATATGCATTTGTCTTTGATGAGACTAACTAGTTTAGAATGGCTTATAAAAACAGAAACAAAAAACATTTGTTTTCTTAACACTTTGTTTCTAAATCTGACATACATAAATTGATCTAATAATTCTTTTAGATGACAGTTGTCAAAGAAAAATAGCACCTGTTGAGTTAAACAGTCAAGAAAGACTTAAGATTATTGCAATAAGAGAGAGAGATTGACATCAACTCCCTTGAAACAAAGGACAGGAGAGTTGAGCACTTTTGTTAGCTAGTGAAAAAGCATGGGAGAATATTAGGTGGCTGGTTGGTCAGTGTGATCAGGACATCTGTGTTTGCTAATTGGCACTTATTGAAGTTGGGTTCTCATATGTACCACAGAAATTGTGATATGGGAGTTTTATGTTTTCTGATAATTACATTTCAAAGGGATATCTTCCAAGGCCTTGGGAAGGGCACTCCTAGTTGTAAAACTGGCAGCAAGGTTTATATCTTAAAGGGACAGAGAAAGAATTTTTAATTGCATGCTTTTAAAGTAAATTCTTTAAGGAAAGGGATGTCAAGAGCTTATTGTCAGGAAGAAAACTGTCTAAAGTTTTGTCAAACTCAGTGGAATGTTTAGGCCATCTTGGTAATACTCTACATTATAACTTAGTGGGAAAAGTTTGACCACACATCAAATTTTTTATCTTATTATTCTTGATTTTACTATTTTTTAATTGTCAGAGGATTTTCAAAAATAATAGTATACCAAAATTTGTTATGTGTATTTGAATTCACCTCATCTTTAAAACCTTTATTTTATTTTTATCTAGTCTTTACTTTTTTTTAAAGAAGTTCATCTTCCTTCTGAAGGCCAAAACTGATCATTATGATTGCTTTTAATTATAACTTTTCCAGCTTTGGTATACTTTTTTATGAGAAACCAGAGGCAGAATGATACTTACAAAGTGGTGTTGTAACAAAATTCCATTCATAGATTTGAATAATGTATTATGTATTAATCCAACAATTCTGTGTTGAAAAGTGATTATATTTGGGGCATTGCCTAAAGTGCCACAGGAAGAAAGAAGTGGATTTGTTACTCCCGAGGATCTTTCCATTTGACGGAGGGTATAGGAAATGTTCTCTAGTATCCAGGTAGTAAGTGTAATAAAAGAGGTAGGAAATCACTGTATATGTGTATTTGCCTGAGAGAGAGAGAGAGATCTCTTGTGAGATGATTTCATGAAGAAGATAATATTTCAATGGGATGTGAAAAGATCAGCATGTTTATTTGTGGAAGACACTTGTTCCAGATAAAACAAATGTTTGAAGCTGAGGTGTAGAGGAAGGAAAGTAAAAGCGTGTTTGATATTTGCTGAGTTTGCAAGTAGGAAGATAAATTCATTTAAACCCTTACGTTTCTTATGCTGTAAAAAGTTGGGATATTATATCACTGAAAGTTTATTCTATTACTTCATCAGCTGTATAGACTGAACCCCCAGGATGATTTGAAAGCCATCTTTGTTTTTTCCTTTAAGGTGCCAGTTGAACTCACCTCAGATTGACAATGACTTCCTGTTTTCTTTTCACTCTATATGTCTCCTATCATGATTTTACTTGTCTTTGATTTATTCTGCCAGATTGATGGTTATTTTTCCTCTCAACCTTTTACCTTGCTTGTATTGCTTTAACCCATGAGCAATTACGAAGATTGGAAATCTCTTACGGTATAACTTCTAGAACTCCAGATCCTTATAAGATAAATGAATCACTCTTTGCATTTCTTCCCCCACTTTGATTTTCTAAGTTTAGTTTAGACCAGAATTCCAGAAAAGAGTGGTGATATGCTCCACCTTAAGATGAGGATGCATGTATAAGAAGTCAAGGATTGGAAAAGGAAAAGCACTGTATGGCATTAGTGCAATGTCCAACTGAGAATGGAGGTTAACACCAGCTTGTGGAGATTTTTTCCCAAATGAAAACCATATTTGTGGTGTCCGTGCTTCCAGAACTTTGCTAATTTTCCCACCAAGAGGTAGATTCTATATATTTTTTGGACTTGGATGGGCTTGAAACTATTTCAGCCAGTAGAAAACTGTACAAGGGATGCTGTTTGATTTCTGAGGCTAGGTCATAAAAAGAATAGAGCTTCTGCTTGGTTCTTTTGCTTGGAACTCTTGCCCCTGGAATTCATCCACTAAGCGGTGATGAAGCCCAAACTAGCCCATGCAAAGAGACCACAGGAAAGGGTCAACCTAAGAATAGCACCAATTGCAAAACCTGTGAGTGACTAATCTTTCAGTTGAATCTAGTTCTCAACTTGGAATTCTTTCAGATGAGTCACTCAACATTGTGGAGCAGAGACAAGACATTCCTGTTGTCTTGTCCAGATTCCTAACCCAGTTACTTATTCACAATAAGTTTCACAGTAATTTGTTATATACACCAGCTAGGTCTATAGATGACAGATGGAATCTGAACTTTATTTAAACTATTGAAAGTTTTAGCTGAAGGAAACACATAATCCGAGCCATGTTGAAGAATGTCCACTTTGATACCAAGATGGCAGAAGCAGCAAAGGGGAAGGGCAGGGGAAGAGACCATATTAATAAAGGTCTAGGGTTGAATCATGGCAGCAGAAGGAAATAGAAAGAGGTGGATGTGAATAGCACTGTGACAAACCCACCATATTTGAGTGCTGCTTGGACATAACAAAAAAGATTCATGGAAAGGGAAAAGTCAAACAGAGTTGAAAAATTTGACAGTTTTTAGGAGCTGATATATTGTAGGGGAAATACCTTGTTTGAGAACAGTGAGTTCAGTGTGACAGTGCAACATCCAAGAAGGATTCAGCAGCTGCTAGAGTTACTTAGTTGGGCATACTTTTCATTGAACCAATAAATGAAAATTATAGGAATACATGATGAGATATTGAAAGGAAAGTCAATGGATAAAGATGAGGGGCATTGGCAATTAAAGGACAAGAGCAGGAAAAGGAGTGGGACAAAAAGTTGGAGGCAAAAACAAAAAAAAAGAACACCCACAAAAATGTCAAAAGAACTAGTGGAAGATAGTATTTCATAATGTCAAGGTGGTAGATTTTTTTTTCCCCATAGAAAAATGGTTTGTCAATAAAGCTTAGGATGAAATTGAGGATTTAGGAAACAGTTGGATTTTATGATTAATAGTAGACTGTATTGAGAGTGGCCTCAGATGGGAATGAGGCAAAAACCAATTATGCAAATATTAGGGGGAATTGAAGCATCTTTGAGGCAGCAATGGAAGAGGAGACAGAAGAGTTCAATGCATGTAGTCAGGAAGGAATCATACAAAGATTATCATACAAATCATACAAATCAAAGATCCTATGTACAAGGATCAGTCTTAAATGGAAAGGGGCCACTTTTATGAGTCAGAAGAAAAAAAGTGAAGTAGATATAGAAATCAGAATTATGTTTTTCCATTTTGTTCCTCACAGTATTAATTTATTGGGGAATAATTGTGTTCTCTTGGAAAATACATAAAATGTTAGTTTGCAAAAACATAGGACTGTGACCTATGTAATTAATAACAGCTAATAGCTTCAAATATTTCTCATGTATGTAGCTTTTGGTTTCCCAAATCCTCTGACAAGAAAATTGAAGAGTACTGTGTAATCTGTTAATTGTTGGCTATTGGTTATTATATTTTTTGATGTCTTGTCACACTTTGATCACGTCCCTTGCAAGCATTTATTTCAATCCATGTCCAAAAAAGTCTTCATAGTCTCCAAAAATTAAGGAAAATATTTATGTAACTTAGCCTAAACACTTTAAAACTTCTGACAGGTGCCAATTATATTTGGTCTATGCCTTTGCCCATGTTCATGAGAATCTCTCTCTCTTCCATGCCCTCCACCTAACTCTGCTTCCATCCCCATCTCCATCACCTTCATCTCTAGGTAGATTTGGAGCTGGTTCAGTTTCCACTATGCATTCAGGCTCTATCTGAATCTCCTTTTATACAAAACTACTTGGATTAATTAATATTACAGATGTGACATTTTTTGCCTCCTGAGAAAGCCCTGGATCTGAGGGGTGATTAGGAAATCCCATCTTAAGTGTCATGGGTGAAATTTAAGAGGATACCTAATCCCTCTCTATATTATGGTTATTGAGATACCGTCCCAAAGCAGGAAAATGGAGACTTTCAGAGAATCATGTCATTCTTTTTTATTCTTTTAATCAACTCACCAAAATAAAGTTTTAGATATATGAATATACACATTTCTCTATTAGGTAAACAAACCAAAAGTATTATGACAGTAGAGATTATATAGAATCTCTTCCTTTGCTCCAAAAATATCTATAAATGGAAACTGTTTATGTAGTATATTGATAAAAAAAGCTTATGGTAACAAAAATTAGGAATGAAAAATCCCAGGAGTCTGGAGATTTAGAGTTCACATACCATCTGCAGTTATTACTCTTGTGGTAATTGTGTACACAAAGATACAGATTGGATTTCAAAAGTTCATAGGATGTATTTAGGAAGCCAAGAACAATTCTCTTGTTGCAATTCCTGACTTACACAAAAGCACTTCAGAATAGCAGACAAGAGCACTTGTGTTTTCTAATCATTTAAAGGCCACTTTGTGAGTCCAAATCCACATGGTTCAGTGCTTCTGGTTATTAATATTTTGTACTGTCATTTGCCCATATTTGTTAAACAGTTTTTAATTGCTATTTTGCTTTCCTCCTTAAAGAGTTGTTGTAAATGAAAAAGAAATCCTGCAGAATATGTTTTTTTTTTAATTTTGTATTGAACATTTAAAATGAAAATTGTGATTGTGTTCTGAGCAACCATTTGGATTACTTGTCTTCTGGTGACACTGGCTTTTTGAAAGTACCAACTATCACATGACTCTTCATTAGTAAACCATAATCATTACACCTATTGCCCTGCAATAAGAGGCTGAATATATGATCTTATTTGTTTCCTTAATAAAAATTTTTAAAGGATGGAGAGCTTAAGACTTACTTAACATTGTTTTAATTAGTATGGGGATTTTAAAAAGTCAAATTTTAACAATGACGTTAAGAAATAGACAACAAATGTTAATGGAAATGCGGGGGAAATTAGGACCCTCACCCACTGTTGGTGGGAATGTAAACGGTGGAGTCACTATGGAAAACAGAATGGAAGTTCCTCAAAAGATTAAAAATAGAATTATGTGATCCAGCAATCCTACTTCTGGGTATTTATACGAAAGAATTGAAATCAGAATCCTGAAGACATATTAACCCTCTCATGTACATCATAGTATTATTTATAATAGCCACGATGTGAAACAACCTGAATGTCCATCAACGGATGGATAAAGAGAAGGTGATATATTCAATGGAATTTCATTCAGTCTTAGAAAAGAAGAAAATTCTTCAATATGCAATAACATGAATGAACCTTGAACAGTGTGCTAAGCGAAATAAATCAGTCACAGAAAGACAAACACTGCAGGATTCTACTTACATGAAGTATTTAATACAGTCAGATTCACAGAATCAAAGAGTGGCATGGTGGTTGCCAGAGGCGGTGGGGGGGGTGGTTACTAATCAATGGGCATAAAGTTTCAGTTAAAAAAGAGGTCTGCTATCGAACATTATACCTAGAGTCAACAATACTGTGTGATACACTTAAAAATTTGTTGAGAGAGTAAATCTCATGCTAGTTGTTCTTACCATAATATAATTTTTAAGAATTAAGTGAATAAAATGTTTCACTCCCACTCTGCCTTTAAGGTTTCATTTAAAAGACACAATATAGATTCATCCTTACTGCTCCAATTCTAATAACTCTAACTATTTTTAGAGAAAAATAGTTCTCTAACAAAGAACTATTTTTGTTAGTTCTTTGTAGTAACCTTTACCTTTCTATGGACAATTTGGTGGAATTGAAGTTTTCTTTGTCATTAAATTGTCATTTCACCTACAAGACTAAGATTTTTCTAGGTGATTTCTAGTGCCAGAATCCTGGCACAACTTTACTACAAATTATAAACTCATCTCAAAAATGCTGAGCACTTGCTGTATGTCAGATTTTCTCTTAGGTGATGGCTATGAAGTGGTGAACCCAACAGAAGCAGTTGTCACCCTCATGGAGTTCCCACTGGAAGAGAGGAGATTGGCAATGACTATATCAACACTTAAATTACATAATTAGCACTTGTGATAAGTACTATGAAGGGAAAGAGCAGCAAGCAATGAGAGATTAACACGAGGGGACTTATTACACTCAGGATTATGGGAGGAAGCCTCCCTGTAGAGGTCTCAGTTAGCTGAGATCTAAATGACTAGTTACCCACGTGAGGTATGAGTAGTATGATATTCCAAGTGAGCTGTGCTTGGAGGCCTTGTTGTGGGAAATGGAGCTTAACATAATTCTGGACCTGAGAGGAAGGTCCTAAATGCAATGGGACAGGGAGAGAGAAGATGAGTTGGAGGTGGGAGATTGGAATAGACAGAGGCTAAATAATGCAAGGGTTTGTAGTTCATGATACAAGGTTTGTTTGTTTTGTGAAGTACAATAGGAAACTTGGAAAAACGTAAGTGGGAAATAGCATAATCTAATGTACTTCTGTCTTTAAATCATTACTCTACCATAAAGAATGTCATGGACATCACGGCAAAGTGTAGGGAAGACCTCTGTTGAGGAAATGAGTCAGGAAGTATATCTTTTTCTATTTTAATAAACAGTTTGATTTGAAGAGCAATGGATATAATAAATATCAGCAATTCTGTGTTCTGTGTATCTCATTGTTAAAATTACTTATATCTTTTTGTTTTGTCATTTTTTATGTTTAGTATCTACATAGTCTTATTTCCTATTTTCAATTTCTCTAAAAATTTAAAATCACAATACCATAAATATGATGAATATGATAAATGAATATTCAGTAAAATTTTATTGACCATACACTGTATGATAAGAATTGTGCAAGGTGAGGACATTTAAAGCTGCCTTCTCTCTCCCTACCTTGTCCCTACTCCCACTCACACCTACGGCCCTTTTCTGCCTCTGTGGATCACTAAGCTGTAGAATCACTACTCACTATACCATCTTCTTCTCCCTATACTGGAAAAAAAATGTGTATATCACTTCTATCTCTCTCTTTTTTTTAAAGATTTTATTTATTTATTTGACAGACAAAGATCACAAGTAGGCAGAGAGGCAGGCAGAGAGAGAGGAGGAAGCAGGCTCCTTGCCAAGCAGAGAGCCCGATGCGGGGCTCGATCCCAGGACCCTGGGTCCATGACCTGAGCTGAAGGCAGAGGCTTTAACCCACTGAGCCACCCAGGCACCCCTCACTTCTATCTCTTATTAAATAACATTTTCTTTCATTCAACTCCAGAGTGCTTGGCACTGATGATTCTGCTGGGCTTGAGCTAATATAAGAGTGGTAGGTGAGTTTCATCTCACACCTTAATTATTAGGGCCCAGATGACCTAAATTTGATGATGCTTCTGGCAACTCATAAGTAATTTTGACAACAAGAAAACTGAAAAAATAATTCTTAAAAGTAAAAAAAAAAAAGCAGCATCTATATTTTCTTTCTAGAGAACATAATATACACATCTAAAGAAGCTATCTGTCCAATGCAGTTCTTAAGATAAACAAATGGAGTCCCCCAAATTAGAGTGCAGTTGTACATATTTAATTTTGATTATATATTTATGCTGAGTGCAGTTTCTTCTCTCTTTTTAGAGATGAATGCTCAAGTATCTCACTTACCACTCTTTATTTTGCTATTGCCACAAATTGCACAAGATCTCATTAAAGTTTTCTTGCCCATTTAAAGTGCTCATTTTAGTCATTCTTCAAAAATGCATTTCTTTGGTTATTGCTCATTGTTAAACAATGAATTCTCCATTGCTGTCAGGAAGAAATACAATACTTACCAAGCACTCAACATTGAATTCTGTAAGTAAGTTCCTGAGTTTCTGAGATGATTTTTTCACTCTTTCCTTAGCACTTCTAGATTCTCTGTGTTGCAGGTACTAAGGTTTAGTATTTAGTAAACACACTAAATTTCTTCTATAAAATTATTGGTTCTTACAGAGATTTTTATTGAATTGAGGAAAATATGTTCAGATTAGAGCAATAAACATTAAGGACTTGTGTTTGAAATTTCAGTTACATATATTTAAATATTTGTAGTTATGAAAATGCCCATTTCCCATTACAAATATAAATTAATATGTTTTCTTTAATCTAGATGCAAATATGATCACTGATAAAACTATATGATGCTCTTATAATGATTGTGGTTAAATATATCACTTACATATAGATGAGATGATCACTGATAATGTATATAGCTACCATGAAGATATCTTTCTTCATTATTGAGAAAATAGATAATACATTATTATCTGTCAGTTCTATCAATATCTATCAATTTGTTTCTGAACACAAACATGAGAAAAAATAATGAACATGTGTTCTTATATGCTAGTCCAGTGATTTGAGGGGTGGTTTTTGGGGGAGGTACAGAAATATAAGGAAAGAAACTCATAATTGAATGATCAGTGTAGAATTAAAATTCACTCCCCAATTTTTTTGACATATGCAGCAATTGAATCATTGGTTTCAGAGATTTAAAAAAAAAAGCATTAAGTACTGGATACAGAGAATATTGGTAGAATTGACAGTTTCATTGATTTTTAAAAAAAGATAAATACTTTTACTTGAAAGAAAAGCTTACATTTTAAAAAGTTTCATTTGCTAAAAATTATCAGACTTTAAGTTAGTCATATTTTGAGCACCCACTGTGTACTTTCCTTTAAAATAAATGCAACAATTCTATCCTCCCCCCGACTTTGATTTTTTCAAAGGGATTTGTCAGGACAATAATAGATTATCATCTCTGAAAATGCTGACAGGAAGCCAGCAACTTAAGCTCATGTGAATGAGAACCAGGGCTCCCTCTTTACCTGTAGAATGCACATGAGGTGTTGATTTCCCCCTAGTATGCCCTAAATGTTCAAGACATGCTTGTTTGGTATTGTTGATGGTAATAAAAATGGTTAGTATTTGAACCCTCAAATCAAAATCAAGGTTGTAGATAGTGGTAACTGTGATATAGGTCTTATTATCACAAAGGATTCCTTTTAGTGTGCTTAGCTTCTCACTTAGTACATGCCAGCTAATTAGCTCAAGGTTTGAATGTTAGTTCCTTAGATGATAGATGTTAACTGGTGATGTCAACCAGATCAGGTTGAAAAACTAAATACTCAAGACCTGTCAGCTTAAAGGTCAATGATTCTTAACACTGACTGTAGAATAGAATTGCCTGGAAACTTAACTAAACTGATGGTCTTGTTGGAAGTGCAGATTCATTCAGTCAGAATCAATGGCAGAGGAAGCATGGACAGAAATGTCTTCAAAACTTCTCAGGGAAGGTTCCTATTGTGTAGACAGGATTGAAAAACCGGGGAGTGGTTCCTTTCCAGGTAGCAAGAGGAGAAGTGAGCCACTGATTTTACCTGCACTATGGGAAAGGTTAGGTTACACAGGCTTCAACGTGATACTGTTTCTTTCATTAGCTATGAAAATGGTCAGGGGACTGCTAGCATCAGCATCTGGGAACTAGTTAGAGAAGCAAGTTTTCAGCCCCACACTAGACCTACTAAAACAAAAACCCTGGAGATGGAGCACAGAACCCAGTGTTTAAAAAGTCTTTCAGTTGATTGTAATGTACTTAAAGTTTGAGAACCATCATTTTCAGTGAAGTCTTGGCTAACATATATTTGGAGGTCAACATTTAAAGATCTCTTTATTCATCACCCAGTTAGAGTTCAGTTAAATAGAAAGTACTTGATCAATCAATCATATACACATCTTATCTAGATGAAGAAACAGCTTCATCACCAGAATAAACTAGTTGACTTAGATGACATTTTATTTTTTTTTAAGATTTATTTATTTATTTGAGGGAAAGAGAGAACATGAGTGTGAGTAGGGGAAGGGGCAGAGGGAGAGCGAATCTCAAGCAGACTCCTTGTTAAGTGAGGAACCAGATGTAGGTCTAAATCCCAGACCCTGATCTCATGACCTGAGCCCAAATCAAGAGTCACATGCTTAACTGACTGATCCACCCAGATACTCCTGACATTTTATTATTATAAGAGCCTTCCAAGAGTAATGAGTGACATGGCATAAGGTTCACATTCAAAAGTTAATGCTCTTCCAAAGAATATGATCTGAATATTTCTATACCTTTGTTAATACAATTCCTAAAGCAAAATGGCTTCTCCCAAATTTTGAATATATTTACATAACAAATCACTTCTTTGGTCATCAAAATTAGACTCTAGAGTAATCTAGAGTAATAGATTCCCAAGTTGTTTCTTCATCCATATGAAGAACAAAATTGGTGTTAAGTCAAGAAAACCTATTTTCTACTCTGCTGATGAGTTAAGTCCTCTAAGAGTTGTAAGGATAATTGGAGCTTGAATGTCTCCCAATTATTTTATTTATTTAAGGATAGTATCATCTATATTTTTTCTCTGGTCCAGAAGTTTCTAGTATTCTAGTATTCTTTCATTGTCACTCTCACATTTGGTTTACTTTTTGACACACACAATTTTTCTACCATATGTCTGCTTTCAGCTTGAATCCCCACACAGTGCACGGCGCCTTCCCTTTTCTATTACATGTTTCTTTTTGATAAGCTATACCTCTTTCACTGTTGCACATAAGTCTTATCCCATCAAGTTTCAGTAATATCTCTCTGTTCCTGTGTACCTCCTTGAATTAAAGTTGAGATAGATATTTTAGCCTGGGATTTTGAATATTCAGATATAATCTTCTGGATTTAAATATTAAAGAGTTAACTACCAGTTAAAATTCTCCTTCTGCATAGGGAATAAAGTCAGTGATATTGTAATAGCATTGTATGGTGACAGACGGTAGCTACACTTGTGGCAAGTATAGCATAACATAGAGATGTTGAATCACTGTGTTGTGCACCTGAAAGTAACGTAACATTATGTGTCAACTGTACTAAAAAATTTTTTTTTAAATTTTCTTTCTGTTCATGGAATCACAGAAATGCAGGACAAGAAAGAATTTTGGGTTTGCATAGCTCTGGAAACTGTGTTTTATGGTTTTTCTTTTCATATAACAACCATTCTTTAACGTAGTAATTGCTGAGAAATTTTAAACTTGTTATTTTTATCTTTGCCTTTCAAACTGTGGTTTAAATATATTTCCATCTAGCTGCTAATTATCCTACCATGAATACATTGTTGGTGATGTAGTATGGAATCTAAAAACCCTGAGCCATGTTTGTCAATACAAACCATGCAGACCTTTCTTCTCTATGTCTACTCTTATTTTCCAGAATCTTGACTGTGAAGTGGAATAATACTGTTATTATATTTCCATGTCTTTTTAGGTCTTGCTTTGGAAGCAATTTTGCTTTTTTAAAACAATAATTCTCAAACTTTAGCAGTGCATCAGAATAACCTAGAGGACACATTGAAACACAGATTGCTGCCTACCCCCAGAGTTCGTGATTCAGTAGGTCCATACAGGGGCTCAAGAAACTGCATTTCTAACAAATTCCCAGCTGGTGTTGTGGATGCTGTAACCACATTTTGAATGCCACTATTAAGGTTCTCTGCCTTCATGAGATGAAAAACCAAGAGTCTGAGCATATCAAAATCTCCCTCGAATCCACCTACTATTCACCATATCCATTTTCTACTTCTTCTCCCTATAGTAGAGTAACTAACTTAAAATAAGAAGTAGCCTATATAGGATTTTTGAACTTGCTTCCTCCTCTGCCCAAAGCTCTTCAGCATCTTTCTGTTGCCGTCCAGGTAAAATCCACTTCCCTTCCATCCTCCAACATCATTACAAGGCTCAGCATGATCTACCAGCCTTTCTGTACTCATCTCAAGGCTCATTTTCCTTTCTGGTCCTCTTTCACTGTGTTCTTCCCCATCTCAGACCTTATAAATCTGCTCAATCACCAGGAATGCTCCTGCATTGATTCTAACATTGCCAACTCCTGCACTTTATTTAGGCCCCAGTATAAAAGTCAAGTTCTCAGGCTTTCTCTGACCCCTACTCTATCCGGACTCCCCATTCTACTTCTGGATTGAGTAACTCTCCTGGTTTACCCAGAACCAGGTTGTTTCTTAGGAAGTGAGACTTCCAATGCTAAAACCAGGATAGCCCCAAACAAACTGTGAAGACTGGTCATGCTGCCTGCTCCCCAGTTGCAAATTTTACTTTTTCTTTACAGCTCCTACATAATTTATAATTGTACATTTAGTTTTGTAATTTTTTTAAGTGCCTACCACCCTTATTAGATTATAACCCCCTAAGCAAACAGGTGATATGTTTCTTAATCTTTTTGTCTCCAGGGTCTAGCACTACTGTTAGCTACACTTACAAAATACCTGCTCAATAATTACTGCTTTTGAAAGAGACGTGTCTTATTGGTTACTCCGTTACAAAGGGAAATAAAGAATGCTGACATGTGTTATATACAACAACCTATATCCTTTTGTCTCACTTACAAAACATTTCACCAGAACATTTTGAAAATAACCTACTTTCTTCCCATTGGTCCCTAGACATTGCTAATGTGTTTTAGTTGACTAGAGCCCATCAATCACACATATGGATATGGATTATGGATCTGCTCAGCTAAGAGAACTGTAGCTAAAGAAACACCTATTTCACCAACCTGATAAATTGGTACACACAGAAATTTTTAAACTAGTAACAATTAATAGTACCTAATATTGAGTTTTAGATAAATGCCAAGCTCTGGGTTAAGCACTGTGTATATTATCTCTTTAAAACTGTGCATGTTATGAGATAAATACTTTTGTATTTTCCTCATTTTCCCTATGACACAGGGAGAATAAGCATTATACCCAAAGTTATTCATATATATATATGTATATATACATATATATATATTAAGTTGTTGAGTCAGGGTTCTAACTTAGTTCTGTCTGACTCAAACAAGCCCAGGATTTTATCTGTTTCTTTGACAAAAAATAATAGGATTGATTTCTTTCTTTTCTTTTCTCTCTCTCTCTTTTTTTTTTTTCTAGAGAGGGAGGGGAGACAAAGGGAACAGGAGAGAGGGAATCGTAAGTGTTCTCCATGCCCATTACAGAGCCTGATGTGGGGTTTGATCTCCCAACCCTGAGATCATGACCTGAACCAAAATAAAGAGCTGGACACTTAACTGACTGAACCACTCAGGCACCCCAGATTGATTTTTTTTTAAATGGGAGTACAATTGACATATAATATTATATTAGTTTCAGGTATATATTAGTTTTTGGTGAACCACGTAGTGATTCAACATTTATATACATTGCAAAATGCTCCACAAAAAGTGTAGTTACCACATGTCACCCTACAAAGTCATACTGTTATTGACTATATTCCTGTTGGATTGACTCTTCTCAATAGGGATTTATTTGCCTGGATTAAAGAATCATCTTGTCTAGGTGATCTTCCTTTTGTTAATTCACTGAATGGTACCTATTCAATTATAAAAATCAATTATGTATACATATATATTTAAATTATATGTACTATATGCACATTATTTATATTATCATGTGTACAATAATATATATCATATATATTTGCTAGTGTTTTGCTAGTATATGAAAGCTAACATTTCTGTAATGGTTCCTATGGGCCAGATTCTAAATAAAGTATTATTAAAAGCAATGCCATCTCATTTAAACATCATACCTTATGAAGTAGATAGTGATATTTTCCACTTTTTAAAAAATATAGAATGCTTCATGAATTTATATGTCATCCTTGTGCAGGGACTTCGTTAATCTTCTCTGGGTTGTTCCAATTTTAGTACATCTGCTTCTGAAGTGAGCAAAATATTTTCCACTTATTATAGGTGACAGGACTGAGGTGCAAACAGAAGATAGGGACACTTTTCCTGAGGTCATATAGTTTATAAATGATGGAGCCAGGATTGGAGTATAAGACCATTTGATTCTTAAGATACATTTGTCATCTATGTCTTTTCAAATCTTTAAGCTGACCAGGGATTAAAAGCTTTTAGCAATATTTTTCAGGTGTCTTTTGCTTATTTCTCTATTATTCAGCACAGTTGGCTACTAGCATTTATGAAATGTTTCTTTCTCATGAGAATGTAGGCACTTGAAAATATACTTCATAACTACAGACCACCTCAGGGTATTAATTTTTATACTACCACTCCTATTGGTAAAATCTTAGTGAACCCCATCCCCCCACTACAGTGTTTCTCTTCCTTTGAAGAAGAAAAATAAAACCTTTCCTCTCCCAATGTCTGACAGTCATAAAATTTTGACTAGCCTAGGAGAGAGAGGTCAGCCTTCAATATCAAGTTGATATGGGAGCCTTCAGGATAATGACCATATCTTTTGCTGTAAATGTCTATAACATTGCCTCATTAATTTTAGTGCATTGATTGAAATGTGAAGTCACCTCATTCCTATGTTGCAACTTGAGACCATACTTTGGCTGTGGC
>ML093044.1:16292-53019 GCA_003697995.1 Taxidea taxus jeffersonii | reverse complement strand
TGAATCTGGGAAGAGAAAAATTTTCTACTCCTGCTACCCAAATCAGGGGTTGCTTACTTCTAGCCAATGGATTGTGAGCAGAAGTGACATGTGTCAGATCTGGGCTAAAGCATTTCATGGACACTTGAAATCCTCCTGGTTTCTCTTCTCCTGCTAACTGGAGAAACCATGTGCTCCAGAATGTATGGTTACAATATCATAAACCTTCATGAGCCTGGAAAACTGAATTATCACATAGATGACTTGGGACCTAGATTTCATTCTAGACCTTCTAGGAACTACATCCTGGCTGACGTCTTGATTTTAGCACAGTGACATCCGCAATTCTAACCTATAGAAACATCAAATTATAAATTAGTAGGGTTGGTTTTAAGCCACTAAATTTGTAGTTTTTGTCACCACCAGAGTAGGATACAAATGTAGGCAGTTAAAAAACAGTCTCTGCAAGCTGACAGAAGGAATGGTGATAGGACTACTACATGCCACTGGAGAGGGTCCACTGGGAACCAAGAATATCCCCCTCCCAGCCAAGAGCCAGCAAAAAAACAGATCCCTAGGTCTTACAACCACAAAGAATTGCATTTGGCCAACTGCCTGAATAAATGTGGAAGCTAGTTCTTCCCCAAAGCCTCCAGAAAGTTAGGAATGCTTGCCGACACATTGTTTTCAGTCTTGTAAAATTTAAAGTAGAGGGCCAGCTGGGGTCATTAGGACTTCTGACCTATAGAACTGTTAAAAAAAAAAAAAAAAAAAGAGTATGTGGTCTCTTTCTTATGTTATGTGGGTTTTTGGTTTGGGTTGGTTTGGTTTTGTCATCACTAGGGTCAATTGCATGGTCACAATAGGAAACTAATGCAACACCTATGGATTGAATTCTTTTCTACTGTATTACTAGCCCTCTCCTATTCTCTAATTATAGGAAAATGTGTATGTTACTTAAATATTCAGGATTTACTTGATATGTCAATGTAAATATTACTCTATAAAGTCAAATATGATAATAACCTTTTATCTTCTTTTACGGATTTTCTTTGAGTTATTAACTGCATTATTTATTCATCTGCACATTTTTTCTATGTAAATATTGATTTGTTTCTTATACTATCATATTTCTTCTACAGTATTACCTGGTCTGTTGTATCATTTCCCTCTCACCCATTGCACCTTCACCTTGTACCCTCTATTGTCTTGCCCCATGCTAGATTGGTTGTTACCTGGAACCACTGCGTGCAGTTCTATTTGGGGACTTATGCTGGGTTGGAGTCACTGTTTCTGAGCCTTTGTTGTTGTTGTTAAGCTTTCCTTTTGCTCTGGAAGAAAAGAGTCAGATGGAAATATTTCCTTTCAGTCTTTTTCCCCTCCCTATTACATTTTTTGTCTTTTTTCTTTGATTTGTAATGTGGAATGCTACTCTACCAGACATCATTTTCTCTCAGCCTTGTGAAAGTTCTGTCCAGTCTTCTGTCATTCAGCAATACAATGAGGCAGAAGAATTCAGCTCCAATTTCATTTTCACATCTCCACATGAAAAATGCTTTTTACCCTCTCAGCTCTGTTGGGATTTTCCTTAGTGTGTTGAAATATGAAAATAAGCATTGATATGGATATTTTATGTGGGATTCGGTGGCTTGTTCCTCCAAGCCTTTCTTTTTTTATTTTAGAATTTTGACTTTAGGTTTGCTTTCTGTTTAACTTCCTCAAAGTTATCTTTCAAACTTTTAACTAAAGCTTTTTTAACATTACATTTCACTTTAAATCCTTTTTATCTTAATCTCCTTCTCTAAGGGCATCCTCTTCCTATTTTAGGGCTGTAATTTATTTTCCTAAGTTTGAAAATTGATTGGTATTGATTGGGTTTGTGTACATTTCTCCTGCTACTTTCATGTTCTTTATTTCCTCTTGCACGTGTTTTTAATTTTTTTTTTCTTTTTCATTTGGTATTCTTTCCTTCTATACCCTGTTCCCTGGTAAACTATTCATATCTTAATTCTTGATAGTGGTCTACAAGATCTAGCTCCCATTTTCTCTATGATATCCAATTACTTCCTTCCTAACTTTCCTCTAGCCACAGGTGGCTTCCTTGCTTCCTTTTTAAAAATAGTAAGTATACTCATCCTTGTGTCCTTTACACTGCCTATTCTCTCTGTCTGAGATTCTTTTTCCTGCGATAGCCACTTGGCAATTCCCTTACCTCATTAAAACCATCACTTGATTCTCATCTTCTCAATGACACCTCCCTTGGACATCCTAATCCATATCATAGCAAATTATTTTCCCCAGTACTCCAACCCTTCTTAAGCTGTTCTATTTTGTCTTTGTTCGTAACACTTACTTTTAGGTAACTTTTGTACTTGTACATCTAATGATTATTGTCGGC
Organism: Taxidea taxus jeffersonii; assembly: GCA_003697995.1. Taxonomy (NCBI): domain Eukaryota; kingdom Metazoa; phylum Chordata; class Mammalia; order Carnivora; family Mustelidae; genus Taxidea; species Taxidea taxus. The sequence continues at coordinate 50,642 of ML093044.1, read as the reverse complement.
CTCCCGCAATTAGAATGTAAGTTACATAGGAGAAGTGATTTTTTTTTTCACTCATATTTACTAACATACTTCGATCGCCTAGAATAGTCACTGGACCTTGATGAGCATTCATTTATTCATTGAATGAATGAATGAATGAGTAAATCAGGGGTGAAGTACTAACATTGTTTAATGGAAGTACTTTATATATAGGAGGAGCTTATCACTTTGATGACTTCATGCAACACAAATTGGGAAAGAGGACCCTCACATGTCAGTAGTATTATGACAGAAGCTGGAGTTGGGATGTGACTATTTCTAGAGAACCTATTATTTCTTTAATATCAACTAACATGTTCCTCGATAACCATCAATCTCACAAGTCATTTTTTTACAGGTCTTTGTCTATGAGTATGAAGCTAGTGTTCTTGGCACAGATTCAACACTTGTATGCTGTACGTCTCATTTCTGTTGGTGACTCTGTCTGGCTCCTCAGCATTATCAGCCTTTCCAGGTACAGGTGACAATCTTTTTCCTTCTCTTCTGCTTTGATCTCTGCACATTTCGAATGCAGAGCAGAGGTGTCTGTTGATTAGTTATTTTTCTGTTTTCTGCCTTTTCATCTCCAGACCTCCTCTCTCTTTTCTTATCTTATGAACCTGTACCCATATTTGCTTTTATGAAGTCTCAAGTGGGAGAAGAAATAAATCTTGGAATATAGCACAACCTGGCTAACTTTCATCTAGCTATAATTGTGTTTTTACTATTATTTATTTCATCTCTAAGAAGTCTAGCATATCTGAAAGCTAGATATCATTGTTAATATCCTGTTTCTTATTTACAACATCTTACCTATACAAAATTTTAAAATAATTTTTATTTATGGAGGCTCTTCATTTCCAGCTTCATCAAAACTCATGTTAAAGGACATTCTTGATTATCCTGTTTTATTAAACTAGATATAATGCTTTGCAGAAATAATAGTAAAAATTTTTAAAAACAAATATTCATAATTAGATATATCCTGAAATTAGATATATCCTATTAAAAGGGGTACCTGGTTGGTCAGTGGGTTAGATATACCCTATTAAAAGAAAAGTATTTTAGATACAATTACATATTTTTAAACAAAATTTAAAAATTAAGTGAAAGTTGATTTATTTCCCTCATTTTCATGTATTGGTGAATATTTTTTATTTTCACTAGATGAAAACTGAAATTGAATGCAGATTTTTTTGAACAGAGGTATAGATTACAAAAAATTGGGCTATGAAGATAAATAATCCAATGATTATGTTTGTATTATGCCTAGTCTTCTCCAAGGAAGCTAGTACAGGTTGTTAGTTAGAGGTGTTATGCAGATTTCTTATTTCAAAAAAATTCTCCCCAAAGGACACAGAGTTTCAAAATCACTTTGACAATTTTTTGAAATGACTTGAAAAATATAAGATGCTCTTCCATCCATTTCCTTATTGCTTCTTACATCTCTGAGACTGTTGGTTCAAAGGATCACATAAAGAATGATATAACAGCATCAATCTATAATTATAATCATTCTTACTTTTCAATAATTTGGTATTTCAAGATGCTAGTTCCTCATTATCGAGTGTTCTTTAGTTTCATTATCACAAGCCTGGTTTGCTTCTGATGGTAATCTTTTACTTTTGACAGCAATGGTTTAATTTTGGGAACAGCAATTTTGATAGAATTTTTTTTCAGATATTCAAAATTAATAAATAGGTTAGAAGTAGAATCTATTTATTTAGACTAAATTAATGTGTCTCCTCAATCTACTTGGCGGTATGACTATTTTGAAGCCAGCAGCTCTCTGCTTCAGTTCCTCTTGACTTGCTGCAATGATTCATGTGTATGCTAACACTAATTCATGTCCCAAAGTGACAGCTTGAAAGACTGCAAATGTTGCCCAGGTGGTTGATTATCAGAAAAGTTATTGAAATACATGAAGTTAGGTATTCAGTGGGTGGTACCAGGAGGTCAAACACAATTTATCATACCTGATAAAAATGTCCTTGGCTAGATCTAGTTACATTTGTAACATCATCCAATGAACTCCACATTCATGTAAAAAAAACAGGTTGAAGGGGTTATTTCTCTGCTTTTGACCTTGGCTATCAGCTGTCCCGGTTGTCATTTTGTGGGTCTTCTGTACTATCTCTTTTGTTTTGGGGATAAGTTTTACATTTAAAAATTTGTAATATATTTCTTAAATTTTCTAGGATTATCAAACATTTATCAATTTTGGGGTGACTGTGTAAAGGAGACTTTGGCATTGAGAGATGAAGTGAAACGTATTTTGTATAGTTAATAATTTTGTTTCGGCAAGATCATTTTAACAGTTAAAACCTACTTTGAACCATGGTTACATATTTACTAATTCATAAGAGGGGACTGTGTACAGGTCTTCATATTATGTACGCCTCTTTATAAAAGAACATGATATCAGGTATCAGGAGATGCTCCGTGATTAATATTCAAGAGTATGAGAGATCAGAAACTGTTTCACAAGCAGAAAATTCTCAGAAATTATTCAAACCCTTTGTTCCTTTTTGCAGTGATAATCTTAATTTCATTCAAGAGTAAATGCTAACCATTTTCCAGTTTGGTGGTTACAAACTATGACAAAAAGTTATTTTCTCAGGACCAGGAGAGACCATTTTCTGCTCGTGGCTGAAATATGTGACTGGGACTGTATAGTAGGCAGAATTCTGAGATAGCCCACAGGATTCCTGCCCCCGGGGCAGGGCCTACCCTTAAGTATGAGATGGACCTGTAAACAGGAGATGGTTACCCCTTTGATTATGGTATGTTATATAAGATACCCTCTTAGCTGACTGGACAGAGAGAGATTTTTCTGCTGGCTTTGTAGCAGTAAGCTGCCATGTTCTGAGCCATATAGCAAGGGACTATGGGTGGCCTCTAGGAGCTAAGAGCATTCCCCAGAAGACAGAACAAGAAAATGAGGACCTTGGTCCTATAGCCAGAGGGAATTGATTCTTTTTTTTTTTTAAGATTTTATTTATTTATTTGACAGAGAGAGATCACAAGTTGGCAGAGAGGCAGGTAGGTGTGTGTGTGGCGGCGGGGGTGGGGGGGTAGTCTCCCTGCTGAGCAGAGAGCCCGATGCAGGGCTTGATCCCAGGACCCTGAGATCATGGCCTGAGCCGAAGGCAGAGGCTTAACCCACTGAGCCGCCCAGGTGCCCTGAGGGAACTGAATTCTGCCAACAACATTATGAGCCTAGAAGAGGTCCCCAGGCTTTAGAAATAAAGATGACCCATTGACATCTTGATTTTAACATTATAAGGCACTGAATGGAGGATTACCTAAAATGTGGGAGACTCCTAATGCATAGCAACTGTGAGATAATAAAGGTGTGCTTTTTAAAGCAGTTAAAATGTGCCAATCTGTTACTCAACAATAGCTATATTAGGAAAAGAAGCAGTAATTGAAGAGCTTATGAGGAAGAAAAGTTTACAGTGTTGTTACTTTTTCAGTACTAAGAGGGTCTGAGGTGAAGCTGCCTTCTTAAATTTCAAGTTGAGAAAAAAATGCATAATTCTAGAAGAAAAGATTAAAGAAGATTGTATTTTAAAACTGGTTATCATAAATGTCTATTAGCATGATATATATCATAGCAAAATTATTTTTGCACATTTTAATACAATTTGTAAAGGCTCATTGACCAAAATATTTTAACTGGATACTGCAATTAAAATAATTTACAGACTTTGCTTGATTTAAGGCTACACTAATGCAAGGTCATTAATTCTTGTAATTATGCTCAATGCCATTTTTTATTGCAAAAGAGAATACGTATAGCACAGGACTATATGCAATTATTCTTTAAATTGCTGGAAAGAACATTTCACCAGTAAGAGGCTGATGTTTTATATTACTTATATAATGAACTGGGTAACAAAAATAATTTGTAATATTAAATAAATCAAGATGTAAACTTAAAATGTGTGTGCTTTTAATTGCATTTTCTGTGTTTCCTTTTCTATATATGATGCTAGGATCAGGTGCCAATTTAGGATTTACATGTGATAATATTATTAAAATTGTTACCTCCGTCAGAAAGAAAAAGGAATATTGCATTATACTCTTGTTGAAGAAAGAGCTAAAATCTTGATCTAGAACTGATATCCTACATATTTTGAGGCAAAAAAAAAAAAATTCAATTCTCTTCATATATCCAACATCTAAGACTGATGTTAATGCATGCATGGAAATGCTTCATCCTAACTCTCAAGCATTGTTTTGATAAGTTATGAATGAAATTCCACATTGCTCAAAGAGACTTCCAAGCAGAAAGATATACAAACCTTCAGGGAAATAATTTTCTCATTATATAGGGACTGTATGCAAAGCAACATTTGTAATAGAAGTATCAGGTCTAATGCAATGCAAAGAAAACCTGAGCACATACCACCTGTTTAATAATTGAGTGTACTGTCTCTTGAAGACTCCTTCCAACCATTCTCTTACCTACTGCATGTAGAATTTACCATTGCTTTTCATTATAATTGTACTGTCCCAGGTTGTATCTTTATTAGTACAATGCTTAGTTTTACATGTAGTTGAACTTTATGAATGGAATCATAATACATTATGTATATGTATGTATGTATGTATGTATATATATATATATACACATATATATATGTATGTATGTATTTTTTCAATCAAAAGTAGGTAGGACAACAAAAGCAAGGAGGAATTAGGTAAAATACGTAATAAATGTGATCAAATGACAAGAGCGTTCTGCTTATCATGGTGGCAATGAAGTTAAATCTTTGAAGTCCCAACTTCCTATTTTGGATAGAGTTGTGCTGATCAGTAGAATCTCTCTCTGTCTACTTCATCTATTTTTTTTTTTTATATCTTTACAATTGACCTACTAAGGATTTTTTTTTAATCAAAGTCAACAGAGTGAAAGAAAGCCATAAAATAAGCCATAAAAAGAAAAAAGGGGGGGGGGAAAGGCACTGACAGATGAAATTAGGTTACTGCCCAGCATGTTTGGGTGATGTATTACCACTCTGCTCTAAAGAAAACTATGCATGATTCAAACTTGGGTTTTAGTTTCAAGCTTAAATTTTAAAAAGCAACCTGATTTTTTGGTTCATTGAATTGGGTAAGGGGAAAGATCAACTCAAGATAATCATCCATATCTATAAATACATTAAGACTTTATTAATTTAATAATATCCATGAGTACAGCATTGGCCAGATAATTAGGCTATATTGATAAAAAGCCATGTTCTTTGTCCTCAAGTAGGTCATGACATAGAGTAGAAGTTGATAAAGTATGGTCTCTCTGCATCAACTCCAACCCATCATCTGTTTTTGTAAATAATGTATTCTTGGAACACATCCGTGCTCATTCAACACATTATCTATAACTGCTTTTGTCCTATAATGACAAGTCGAGAGGTGGTGACAGAGATAATTTGGCCTGTAAAGCCTAAACTATTCACTGGCTCTTTTTTGAAAATGTTTTCTGATTCTTGATATAAAGTAAAATAAGTAATTAAATAGATAACCCAGGGTGCCTGGGTGGCTCAGTCATTAAGCATAAGCCTTTGGCTCAGGTCATGATCCCAGGATCCTGGGGTTGAGCCCTGCATCAGGCTCCTTGCTCTGCAGGAATCCTGCTTCTCCCTTTCCCACTCCCCCTGCTTGTCTTCCCTCTCTCTCTGCCTTTCTCTCTCTCTCTCTCTCTGTCAAATAAATAAATAAAATCTTAAATAAATAAATAATAAATAGATAATCAACATTCAGTTGGTGTGATGTAGGTATTTGAATTTGTTGATACTCCAATTTTCCCACACGACTATTATGATTTTTTAAAAGATTTCTTATTTATTCATGAGATTGAGAAAGAGAGAGGGAGACAGAGAGAGTGTGGGGAGAAACAGAGGGAGAGGGATAAGCAGAGTCTGCACTGAGCATGGAGCCTGACACGGGGTAGATCCCAGGACTCTGAAATCATGACCCGAGCCGAAACCAAGAGTTGGAACACTGAACCAACTGAGCCACCCTGGTACCCCAACTATTATGATTTCTTAAATTGTCTCCCAAAAAACTACTTATACTCAAAATGCTGTCTCAGGGTTGATTTTGGGAAAACCTAAACACGAATAGTGAAATAGTGGGTACTAGAGGTGGATCTCCAGCCAACAGTTTCTTCTGTGATTCTTAGAAAGGGTCATTCCCTGGTCATTAGTGGTAATAAGTTAGGGAGTAAAAATTCAGTCCTATAAGCATCTGAGGTACTAAGACCTTCAGATATTGGGAATTCAGACGGAGTATAGGTAGAAGTGTTTCTACTTGGCTGTAGAAGCACTCTAGGAGTTGAGAAATAGTGGAAAATGATAATTATAAGTAATTATAAAGAGTAATGGTGTAATGGGATGATCCTAACTAAAATCAAAACCTTAAAAGAAAAAAAAAAAAAAGCAGGCTCATGTAGGCCAACTATCAAGTCAGAGAATCCTGATGTCCTATTTTTAAGAAAATGCCCTCTTAGAAGTTAGCCACCTATAAAAGTCGATCAATTTTTAGCTCTGGAGAATATTTTACTCCAAAGTGTTCATTCTGATAGAAAGAGGTGAGACCCCGAGACACAAGTCACAGACAACAGGGAGGAAGCTTTTCAGAAACCTGAACCCACAAATTTGTTTGACTTCTCCAGGCAACAGAAGTGGTATCTCCACCTTGCTATAGAATAGAGACTTCCCTTTATTGGAAAAGATGCATCGGAAAAGATCTCACAGGAAATGCCTGCACCAGATAATGTTTGCCTCCCCTGTATCTCAAACTGTAATGTGCACAAGAATCACCTGGATAGATGCCTCAAATTAAGAATCTCAGTTCACATCCCCAGAAACTGTGATTTACTAAATCAAGGTACATTATAAATGTGCATTTTAACGAGCTAGCAGGTGATGATGCTATAGACTCAAAGATACACTATAAGTTATACTGTCCTATACCTATAGCCTGGGTCAGATCTAGCATGCTCCACAAATACTGTCCTCTCTGTACTAAGAAAGAGATTATTCATCAAAGGAGTTGCAGTACCTTCACATGTATCTGCAGGCACCCAGAGAACATGACTGCCAATGGACCATGAGGATCCCGGGCCAGTGAAGGGAAGGAGCTGTTAAACTGATTAGGGGATTCTCCCCAAATTCATGATCCTGCACCTGTCAATGGGCTGATTCTACCATGCTGCTAAAGCAGCCCAAGATAATCTTAACATGTCCTTCATATTTTTCTCTCATTTTTTCTCATAAACCACTTTATTGAGGTATGATTGACATACTAAAAGTTATACATATTTAATGTATGCGACTTGAAGAGTTTGGAGGTAAGTGTATTTCTGTGGAAATATCATCCCAACCTATGCCATAAATATAGAGCCCTCTTATTTTTTTTTTAAGATTTTATTTATTTATTTGTTAGAGAGAGAGCGAGCGAGCACAGGCAGACACAGAGGCAGTCAGAGGCAGAGGGAGAAGCAGGCTCCCAGCAGAGCAAGGAGCCCGATGTGGGACTCGATCCCAGGACACTGGGATCATGACCTGAGCCGAAGGCAGCTGCTTAACCAACTGAGCCACCCAGGCGTCCCTAGAGCCCTCTTTTTAGGCAACAGGCTTGAGCAATGGAAACCAGAGTAAGGTAGAGGGGCCCCCAGGGACCATCTAGCTGAATATAACAGGCTCCTTAGGTGATGCACCTCCAAGTATCCATAGTCCTAGCTGACCAATGGGCTCCTTACACCTGGGCACAGGCACCAAAATTGGAAAATTTCATATGCTCCCATACTTCTTCACTACGGTCCCTTAACAATAGCTCCTCACCACTGCCTCCTGGCAGTCTCCTTTGCTGTCCTGCCCACTGCTCTCTTGCAGTGTGTTCCGTTAACTTCTATCTCCTTTGCTCTGCCTTGGGTGAATTCTTTCACCACCCATGCTAACCTCCACCCACTCAGGTTCCCCCACAATAAACACATTCATCACCTCTAAAAGCTTTCTCTCACCCTATTTATTATTATCGTCATTATTTGGGTTTGTGGTAAGAATCCTTAGATGCAGAAAGATATTTTACACAATCCAACACCCTTTCATGATTAAAAAAAATAGTAATTCTGAACAGATTAGGCGTAGAGGAAATTATCTCACTACAATAACAGCCATATGTAAAAAGTTCACAACTATCGTCATGTTAAATGATGAGAAACTAAAATCTTTTCCTGTAAGATCTGGAACAAAGCAAGGATGCCAACTCTTACCACTTCTATTTAATATTGTCTGAAAATCATACCCAGAGGAATCAGTCAAGAATAAGAAATAAAAGGCATCCAAATTGGAAAAGAAGTAAAATATCCCTCTCCAGAAAACATGATCTTGTGTGTAGAAAATCCTGAAGATTGCTCAGAAAACAAAATAAGCAAACAAAAGCTGTTAGAAGGAAGAAATTCATTAAAGTTGCAGAGTACAAAATCAACATAAAAATTAGTGACATTTTTACTCACAAACAGTGAGCAATTCAAAAAGGAAATTAAGAAAATGGCCCCACTTATAATAGCATCAAAGGAATAAAACACTAGGAATAAACTTAACCCCTCTTCTTGATTTAACATTAGATAAGCTTCTCCAAGGACTGAAGGCCCCTGACCCAGCTTTTTTATAGCATTACTTTTAAAAACCAGTTGAAAATTCTTTCTTTGCCCCTTTGAGATGTAAATCTTTTTGAAAGCTTCTTGCTAGTTCTACAATCCAGAACAGCCTTTTTTAAGGACCTGGAGGTACCCTTTTGAAATACAATCATCAAGGAAGATAATGCTCCCTTCTCACACCCCCAGATTTTTTTTCTTTTTCTTTTTTTCTTCTTTTATTCTCAACGATTTTCAGATATGCAATGCGGTATTATTAACTACAGTTGTCATGCTGTACTTTGTATCTCAGGGCTTACTTATTTTATAACTGGAAGTTTGATCTTTTTTTTTTTTTAAGATTTATTTATTTATTTATTTATTTGACAGACAGAGATCACAGGTAGGCAGAGAGAGAAGAGAGAGAGAGAGAGGAGGAAGCAGGCTCCCTGCTGAACAGAGAGCCCTATGCAAGGCTAGATCCCAGGACCCTGAGATCATGACCTGAGCCAAAGGCAGAGGCTTTAACCCACTGGGCCAACCAGGCGCCCCAGTTTGATCCTTTTGATAGAATGTTCCTTTCTCCCAGTCCCTATGTGAGGGTAGAAACTCAATTTCCTTTAGTGAGAAACTTGCGCCAACAGATATAAAATTACCTCCAGTTATTAAGATGCAGGGGATCCTTTGAGTATAGCCAATTAGCAACACAAGTAGCCAAAGATCTTCCACCCCACTTCTCAGCTCTGAAAAACTCTCCCTCCTTCTGTTTCAGTGGAGCTGAGCTCAGACTGCATTTAGTCTTATCTTCTACTGCAATACCATTGAATGAATTCTTCCTTACCTGTTTAGCTTTTCCCAGTGAAATTTTTTTTAACAAAACTTAGGAAAATTAATAGCTAACAATAAATTGGGTGGAGATTCCAGAACAGTCCAGGGTATTGAGGATATGTTCGAAAAGCTCAGCTGGGCAACAAAAATGGGTTAATTATATGAGAACAGAGAGAATCTCCCAGCTAACCCCCAGAGAGCTCAGAGGCTATTCCCTTCACTAAAGTAATAAGAAATATGCTACCAAGATTTAATGTAGTACAGGGGGGCTAAATCCCGGGAAAAAGTCAGGCTGCTGTTATCAAAGGAAAAAAAAAAAAAAGATATTTGTTATGAAACACAACCAGTGTCTATCACAACCAATCCTAATTTATTTTACCTTTAGTTTTGTGCATTCCTGTAAATTGTATTTAAATATTTCACAATGAAGGAAACTCTAAGTAAAAATAAATAAAATTAATTTTATTTTTTGTACTTATATTTTACTTATTTCTAAAGAAGGCATAGCTTAATACAAATTTTTGAAAAATTGATAAAATATAATCATGATTACATTGTGAAAATTTAGGATAGCTCTTTATCCTAAAAAAAGGGGGAGGGGGATACGTGAAAGAAAAAGACAACTATGCTAGAGATAAAGGTCTGAATATTTTTTATGATAAAATTTTAAATTAGCTGTGAACATCTTTACAACCAGCAAAAGAGGCAATGATAGGTCATGTTGTACTTGTTATGCAAAATAGGAGGTTCATAATTTCCTTTGGGTGAGTGTATTAGTTTTCTATTGCTATAGTAGCAAATTACCACAAATATTGTTTAAAATGACCCAGAATTATTAACTCACAGCTCTGTGGGTAAGAAGTCTTAAATGGGCTAAGTTGTAGTTATGTCACACAAGACCAGTCATGATGTTTGGTGGGTAGGCTCTTAACACCAGGCCCTGAGGGGAAACCCACTTCCAAGATCAAGTTGTTTGCAGAATTCTTGCAGTTTTTCTGGTGAGGTCCTTGCTGACTATAATCCAAGAGATTCCTTCTGCTTATCTGCATTACTGACCACCTCACCCTCTCTACCTCCAAACCAGCAGAGGGATGTTAGGTCTTATGCTTTGAGTGCCTCAAACTTCTCTTTGGCTGAATTTCTTTTACTATAGTTGGAGACAGTATTCTGCTTTTAAGGATCCATGAGATTAATCTGGGCCTAGGTATTTATTCAAGGTTAATCTTATTTTAAGATCTTCAATCTTAATTATGATGGCAAATTTCTATTTCCCAAGTAATGTAATGCATTCTTGGTTTTTGAGATTAGAGAGTGGACATGATTCAGGGGCCATTCTGCCTACCACAGAGAGGAATTTTACCAAGACAGACAAACCTTTTCCTAATGTGACTTCATTGGGGTGGTAATGATCCAGGAAATAATGTCCTCACTATCCCTCATTTCACTCATGTAAAGCCCATTTCCTTTTCCAAGGGTAACCTCTCATGTCACCTGATTTCATAACACCGCAGTGTTTGGCCAAGACAAGGGTCTACAGGTTTTTAGAAGGAAAGCGTCTCAAGATGTGGATATATGGTATACCTAGTCTTTAGATCATTATCCTAAAATACTATTTTCTCCAACTAAATTTTTTATAGAGGCCATAATTAGGCAGTTTTCTTAGAAGTGATGAGGGAACAGAAGGCTGGCTGAGGACAAAGCAGAAGCTGACACCCTGCAACCTTCCCCCCACCACAAATCCTGGGTGGGATATATGTGATATTCTTTAGGAATCTCCCAACTATCTTAATGTTGCTTAACCTTGCTAGAGGGAAAAACAATGATAAGGCCTCAAGGCATCCAGTATCTTATAGCTCCTCTTTAGCATATGAAAGTTCTATTGAAACCTCCCTTTTCCTTACCTCCCCCAACCTCCTGGTACAGTTACCTTACCTGCCACCCCTCCAAACCCCAGGACAGCAGCTCTTTCTGCCCATGGGTCCTGTCCCCATGCTTTAATAAACCACCATTTTGCACCAAAGATGTCTCAAGAATTCTTTCTTGGTCATCGGCTCTGGACCTCACCCTACCGAACCTCATTTATATTCTAAGACTTCATCAGAAGTCTCTAATAAGGGTCTGGAATTGTGGTGATTCTGTGACTTATTGCTAGATTTGCAAAACAGGTACATGGAAGATGAGGTTAAGCATTTTTTTTTAATTCCTCTGTCAAAAGAATCCTGTAGGTGCCCCCCCTCTAATATCAGGTGAGCTGAAAACAATGCCTTCTATATTTAAATTTGTTGCCTTAACTCATGCACCTAAAAGCACTTGAAAATCAGCTAATATTTTCCTTGAAACGATCAAGATGACTCATTTTCATTCTTTCTAAATGTACTTCAGTTGCTGAGAGAATTTAGTACGCTGGGTGACATTTGTGGCCTTTTAGCAAATCACGCATATCCTGAGTGCCATGATAATCCCTACTCAGCAGGTATTTCTAAGTGAATACAAACAAAATTAACTGGGTGCAAATGTTCATATAATTATGTTTGACACAATGTGAGATAAGACTTTTTTCCCTTGTTATCAATAGGCAGATTGCAGACTAATTTACCGATTCCAAATGCACAACTAATTTCTTTATGTATAAAAACCAGCCAAATCAACGTTGCAGCCTGTACCTCTGCACTTTTTGAAAGGAAATCTTTATTTTTGTATTTTTATTTTCTTTTATGTAGTAATAATAGATTTTGAAATATTTTCTCTTCTTTTCAAATATATTTTTAATTAGTTCATTAAAAGAGGGAGAGAAAGAAAATGAGAGAGTGAAGGGAGGGAGAGGGACAAAGAGAGAGGGAGAGAGAGAATCTTAAGCAGGCTCCACAGCCAGCATGGAGTCCAAAGCAGGGCTCAATCTTGCAACCCCAAATCAGATGCTTAACTGACTGAGACATCTGAGCATACTTTTTTTTTTTTTTTTTAAGATTTATTTATTTGACACAGAGAGAGAGAGAGAGATCACAAGCAGGCAGAGAGGAAGGCAGAGAGTGAGGAGGAAGCAGGCTCCCCGCCAAGCAGAGAGCCTGATGCAGGACTCCATCCCAGGACCTTGAGATCACGACTCGAGCCAAAGGCAGAAGCTCAACCCACTGAGCCACCCAGGCACCCCTGAGCACACTTCTTTTTAAATATATATTTAATCCATATTTTGGTAGTCTTCTATTTATATTTATAAATAATAAGGAAATAACTAAGTATTTTCTGTAATATATTGTATCAAATTAATAAATATACACAGATATCTATGTATATTACTTTGCAATATTTCGTGATATGCCCAATCTCATGACTCGCAGAATAAACTTGAAAATAAAAGCTGTTTGTTGATTAATATAGTTTATTATTTCTATTTGTAAATTTGTAACTGCAAAGTCTCAAATATTTATTGGCTCCAAGAATGAATAAATACAGAATGTTACGCTCCTGTAACTCCATGTTCTGGCCACTCCAACAGCTGTCATCTCTCACTCACAACTGAAGAATTCTAGCATAAGGTTCTATGAACTGGATGTTTGTGTTTTATAAAATAAATGGCAGAAAGAGCCCAGAAATGGTAATTCAAACATGTTAGAGTCTCATCTCAGCCACTAACAAATGGGCTTCATTATCCTTCTCCTCACTGCAAATAACAGAAGCATCCTTCAGAGAGTTGGGTTAAATGCTGCCTCTGGTCATACATCGCTTTGGTGTGTGGGGAGCTATTGCAATGGAGCGGCAACATTATTTGCAGATGGGATTTCATGTTTTTAATGTGTTCATTGCTTATTCATGTGTGCGGAGGCACATTTGCACTCAAATACAGATCTTCAGTTATTACAAGGAATATGGAGGAGTAAAAGCAGGATACACATCCCAGTTATTTTTATTTATAAGTAGTACATATGATAATACACCTTTGAGTATTTACTTATTTAGTACTGTTTCTCATGTTGGATTTAGAAAAATAAGGAGGTAGCATTAAAAGGTTTTATTTTTAAATGAAAATTTTAATAAATAGAAATATGCTCAGGAATGTAGAAGCCAAAATTTGGACTTGAAGTAAAATGTATTATTTACATTACCTGGTTTGGGTATGAAGATCGGAGTGCTAATCAAGGCTGCAATTTACTTGATCACCTCTCTGCAGGTCTCAGTTTTCCATCCACAAATGTCAATGGGGTCCATTTGGCCCATATGCCTCTATTAACAATTCAAGAGGGGGTTGATTAAAGCTTTGAATTTAATAAATCTGTAAAATTAGTCATACTTGGCAAAAAATTGCATATAGCTAATTAGTTGAAATATATAATATACACATCCATTTATGTGCACAATATAAATATATTGGTGTATAATATGCACATACATTTGTCAGCACAGCTAAATTTGGGACCAGACTATAGTTCCTTTTTGCTAACATATTTGGGGAAGTCATTGGCCAGAGTATGGCTCTCCTCTCTCTCATTGCCATCTTTTACCCATTGTTCTCATTTGCATTCCCACCCTCGCCCACCCAGAGATTGTGCTAATCTAGTATATTATTAGAAAGATGATCAAATCTTTATCTCATGTTTTTTTTTAAATTGTGCAGTTTTCACACCACCTACAGTTTCTAGAATGTTCATTCTACAAAGTACAAAGGATTATGTCTATTTATCTTGATCTAACACTTTTTGTCTCTATGATACTAAATAAACTTATAAAAATGCAGAGTTTTGAAGATATGCTTTTCTTCAAATATGAATCCATCCTTCGAAAGACTGCCAAAATAACATTTTCTTTAGCTCCTTTTTTCTTATGGATATTGTGTATAAATCTCCCTGATTTTAAATGGGAAAAAATAATGGTAAGTTAAATATTGCCTGAAAGTAGTTCTTAAATTTATGGTTTCTAGGCTTAAATGCTATTGTGATGTCTCTGGTATTTCAGTATTTAACTGTTTCTGAGCCACATAAAAGCATTAGGACAAGATAAAGAAAAACACATTAGGACAGAGACTGCGGATATATTAGTACTGTTGTGTGGAGATGAAAAATGATCCCCATCATTTTTTTGTAACTTCCCCCAAACTTCCAGTTTAAGAAAGACTTTCAAAAAGAGTGATCTCATCCCCAACTTCATAAGTATTTTCTGACTAAGTTATGTACATAGTTCAATTCAACTTAGCAATTATCGAGTGTGCCCCATCGGTGGGTGATAATTAAAGAATGTATGGAAAATTAGCTATACTTTTTAGTCTCAGAAAGTCCATTTATAGTTGGGATGCATAGGTCTCTCCATGGTGGTGTTTTCATAGTGCTATAGCAATGAAAGAGGAAGCTGTAAGTTTGTCCTAGGATGTGAGGATGTGAGGATATCAGTATTAGTTTGTGAGCAATGATGATGGAGTTTCTGGCTGGGTATGCCGAGGGTAATGCAGGCAGTAGGAACAGTGCTGTCAGGGAGCTGTACAAATGAACATATCCTTGAGATCTGGTTATGTGCGTGTAAGAAGAATGAGAAAAACAGTCTGGAGTCAGACTCAGATTTGTTTATACCCCTGAACAAAGAGTCTCTAAGGAAAGACATAACAATGTCATTTGTTTTAGAAAGATTATTAAGGATCTTGAACTGGAAGATGAACAGTTTGGATTAGAAAGACGCTGTAATCATCCAGCATAAGGATAATAAAGACTTGAATTAAGGCAGAACTTTTGAGGAAAAAGATATGTATGTGCATACATTTTTACAGACACACACACTTTGTTTTATATAATTTGAAGATTCTTTTTGTGGTGGGACACAACACACTGACTCTGCATAGATGAAGGCGGAACTCTCTATTACTTACAATTTGGAAGAAGTAGAAACTGCCATGCAGAGCCTTCCAGGAAGCTGTGCCTGGGTACAGGGTACCAGCAAGCTGGAGTTCTAGGGGGCAGATTATGTATGGTAGGTGCAGCGGGCTTAGCTGAGTTTCTTAGACTCCCAGTGGATTGGCTAGTTTGAATGAGTGTGTTGGTTTCAGGGCAAAGGGGCTGTGCCACTTGTTTGCTACCTGACCCTGGAGAGAATAGGGTAGGTGCAGAGTGGCTCATAGTGTGAGGGGTGGATAAGAGAAGCGGTTGGGGGGGGTGGATTTAATAGTTGCTCAAGGAAGACCAGCCACTAAGGCAAGCCCTCCAAATTAGATTAAGACAGCATTTAGGAGTGCCTAGATGGACCAGTCAGCTAAGTGTCCAACTCTTGATTTCAGCTCAGGTCATGATCTCAGCATTGTGAAATCAAGCCCCACTCTGAGTTCCATGCTTAACACAGAGTCTACTTATCCCTCTCCCTCCTTACGTTTGTGCTCTCTCTCTCTCTCTCCCAAATAAATAAGTAAATAAATAAATATGACAGTATTTAGAAAACAAAATAAAACTATATCATACTCTTCATAAATATTTCCCATCAGATCTATGTCTTCTCTTTTATGTCTTGCTTTCTATAGTCATCTTCATCCCTAGAACAATGTTGTACAGACAGTGCTTCTGAAATTCTGGTGTTAGAAAAGTTAAACTGCATTCATTTTATTGGAATTTACAGATACTGTACGCACTAAATCATATTTAAGTAATTTTATTTTTTCATTGGAAATGTATTCATGTTCATCACACAAAGCTTAGAAAATTCACTTTGGCATGAAGAAGAGACATCACTAGTAATCATAGCATCAAAAATAATTCCTAGGGGTGCCTGGGTGGCTCAGTGGGTTAGAGCCTCTGCCTTTGGCTCAGGTCGTGATCCCAGGGTCCTGGGATCGAGCCCCGCATTGGGCTCTCTGATCGGCAGGGAGCCTGTCTCCCCCTCTCTCTCTGCCTGCCTCTCTGCCTGCTTGTGATTTCTGTCTGTCAAATAAATAAATAAAATCTTAAAAAAAAATTCCTATTAGAATTTGTGTATTTTAAAAAAGAGTATTTGTATCTTTTGGCTTTTATATTTATTTCTTTATTTATTAAGATTTATTTATTTATTTATTTGACAGAGATCATAAGTAGGAAGAGAGGCAGGCAGAGAGAGAGAGGGGGAAGCAGGCTCCCCAGTGAGCAGAGAGCCCGATGTGGGACTCCATCCCAGGACTCTGGGATCATGACCTGAGCTGAAGGCAGAGCCTTTAACCCACTGAGCCACCCAGGTGCCTGGCTTTTATATTTAAATGTAATTTACCTGTACGTTACTTCTACTTCCAATGAGAAACTTACATATATAAGTTTTATAATTTACTTTTATTATTTAATGATATATCAGGAATATCTTTTCAGATCTATCAATATAATTTTCTACACCATTTTGGTGGGTGTTTAATACATGAATGGATCATAATTTCTATAATCTCATCTGAAATTCTCTCATAAGTATCTTTGAACATACTTTATGTAAATGCTTAAGGCTACCTTAAAATAGTTTCTGTTTGAAAATATATCACTCATTTAAAAAGTTTGACATATCTTAAAGTTCTTGGTATTACCATATACATCCAGAATAGACTATAATATTTGTTATACATTCTCCAATTTGGAGAATATTTTTTTAAGGATTTATTCACTTGAGAGAGAGAGAGAGAGAGAGAATGGGGTGGGGAGGCATGAGAGGGAGAGAGAATCCCAATCAGACTTCCCACTGAGCATGGAACTCCACACGGGGCTCAGTCCCAGGACCCCAAGATCACCACCTGAACCAAAACCTGGATACTTAATAATTGACTGTGCCACCAAGATGCCCCCAGAGAATATTATTTAATGTTTTCAGTTGAATAAATGACAAGTGCTACCTTATTTGTTCTTTGGTTTACTGGCTACTAACTAATTCAACAATATCCCATAATTTATGCCACAGTTTTATTTTTGCCACTGGGTGTATTTTTCCTAATGGTTAATTAATTGTTCTCAAAACATCAATTGAGCAACTTATTCTACTGCTTTGAAATAGTGTTTTATTTATTTGCTAATCACATACACAAAGTTGAATATGTATCTGAACCTTAGATTTCATATTGACTTGTCTTTTCATCCATGGCTCTGTATCTTAATATTTTAAAAATTACAACCTCTTAATAGGTTTTAATATCTAGTCTTTAAGCCTTATTCACCTTTCTTTCTTTCTTTTTTTTTAAGATTTTATTTATTTGACAGAGAGAACACAGTGAGAGAGGGATCACAAGTGGGGGGATTGGGAGAGGGAGAAGCAGGCTTCCTGCCAAGCAGGGAGCCTGATGAGGGGCTCAATCCCACAACCCTGGGATCATGACCTGAGAGGAAGCCAGATGCTTAATGACTGAGCCACCTAGTCATCCTTCACCATTCTTTCTTTTTTTGTGCATTTCCGGCTCCAAATATATATTACTCTGGCCTTCCAGACAAAGATTGAGATAAGGCAAAAGTGATGGTACAAACTCCTTACCACGTTGGCGATGGAGATGGGAGAAAGGAAAGTGAGGCATGAAAAGGTGTGAAGCAAGGCAGCACAAAGCACTTTGCAAGAATCCTGAAAGAGCCCAGCAGATCGTGTTGTGGGCATGTTTACTCAGCACTTGTGTCTCATTTGCATTGTGGGATATTAACTTACAGAAGTGACTGAGTGACAACAGAGAAGTCAATGCCATTGAAAAAATAAGTTATGACTTACATTCCCAAGAGAAAGGGACAGGCCATGTCATGAAGAGCCACATGGGGAAGACGCAGATTTGGATCAGGAGTAAGAAGGGGGAGCAAGGGGAAAGTATATGTCATAGGCTTTATTGGGGTTTTGGTGGGAACAGCTTTGCAGGTCAGGGTAGACATTTTTAAGGCCAGTTATTTTGAGTAATTATGGTGAGCTTTGGGTTATGGAGTTGGCCCTAGCTGTCTAGCTCTTGGCTCTCAGTTGATTCAGGGCAGAAGAAACACAGCTCAGTATATCAATATAGACAAAATAAGTCTTTAGGGAGGTGGATTCACAATCAACTGGTTTATATGTGCTATGGTGAGTGCTGTGAAGTATAAATCTGGTGATTCACAGACCTGTACCCCTGGGGCTAATAATACATCATATGTTAATACAAAAATTAGAAAAAAACTTAAAAGTTTCACTAAAAAAAGGGGGGGCTCACCAAGTTGAGGGGAATTAGGAATTAGCTATCTCTGGCAGGATGATCTTTTGCCCGCAAGCTAGACTTTCCCAAGGTGTCAAAATATTATAAAAAAATATAAAAATATGGGTAATAAAACATAATAATTTTCTCTAAAGTTTGAAAGAAAAAATGTTCTTTACAGCAATTTTAAGGTGGTTGTCTTCCCAGTTTATGTCACAGGTTGAACTGTGGAACCCCAATATATGTTGAAGTCCTAACGCTAATACCTTTGAATGTGACCTTATTTGGAAATAAGTCTTTGTAGATTACCAAATTAAGATAATGTCATTGGACTGAGGACTAATCCATATGGATGATATCTTTATAAAAAGGGGAAATTTAGATTCAGAGACAGAAATACAGAGAACAAAGTGTCATGGATGAATATGGGAGTAAACTGTCACAAGCCAAGAAGCACCAGCAATTACGGGCAACCTACCAGAAGCTAGGAGAGCATCATGGAACAGGCTTCAGAAGAAACCAACACAGTGGGCACTTTGTTTCTGGATTTTGCAGTTCTCCAGAACTGAGAGGAAACAAATTCCTCTTCCTGTAGAGCCTCCCAGTTTGTGGTACTCTGTTACAGTAACCCTATGAAACTAATACAAATTCCTGTAAGCCTCCCAGTTTGTGGTACTCTGTTACAGTAACCCTATGAAATGAATACAGTTTTTTCTCATGTTTTCATCTACCAGGGTTTTCTACAAAGGGGACCAACTCCCTTACATTTCTGGGTTCCATTATTGGCCTCCATAGAGGCTGCTCAGGAAGCCAACCTTAAAACAATGTCCCACTTAGGACGTTTATCTAAGATCAGAAAATGTAAGGACAGGATGTCAGGCCCAGTCACAGACTGATAAAAAAGCAATAAATGGAAGACATCAAGGTAATTGAAGGAGGACCCCAACATATGAGTCCAGTATGTCTAAATATAGCTGACAGGTGAACACACGTAGTAGATTTTATTTAATAATATTTCAGGGAAAGTCAATACTGTTCTGATTTTTCTTTTCCAATTTTGCCTGAGTAGTATTAATCATGCATAACCAAAGCTACTTTAATGTATTAAGAAGATAAGAAAATGAGGAACTAATTTTCTGATCTCAATCATTTATCTTATATTAAAGCTATCCTGTATAGATATGATCACTAGCTGATAATTTTTCTCAATGGATAGTAATACCTTAAATTAGATTTTAAAAACCGTTTAAAAAAGGCTACACTAACAAATTTCTCCAAGTTGTCATAATTTAGTACTTTTGTGTAGAGATACCAATGATTTTGTCATTTAAAATAAATAATATTTATAAAGAACCATTATTTAATAAAAGATAACAGTCCATTCAATTATTTTATATATTTCCAAGACTATCACTGTGGAAAATCTAGCATTTTGCATCGTACAAGGCAATGCATTCTTGTTTGCCCTGAAGGAACATGTAACCTTTCACATACTTTCACTACTTTATAATATATGTGCTCAATTTCCCTTTTTTTTTCTTCTTGAAATTTGAGAAAAATTTAGAGCAAAATATGAACTATACATTTAACTTCTCTTTAGGTACTCTTAATAGTATAAAGTATTTGCAAATCTGTATTTTAGATATCATATGTAAGAATTCTTATTTTTATTAATTCATAGTTTTCCTCATTTTTGATATTGCTGTATCACAGTATACAGAACTCAGAAAAATCCAAAAATACTTGGCAAGCACAATATTGAATGATAATCCAACTTAGTTAAATCATGATTATAATCATCATAAACTCTGGGGTGCTTGAGTGGTTCTGTCAGTTAAGTGTCTGACTCTTGAGTTTGGTCAGGTCGTGATCTCACGGTTGTGAAATTGAGCCCCATGTTGGGCTCTCTGCTGAGCATGGAGTGTGCTTGAGATTCGCTCTCTCCCTCTCCCTCTCTCCTTCCCATCTTTCTTTAAAAAAAAAAAATCATCATAAACATAGACTCCAGAGAAAAAGAAATATTACATTTTAAAAAATATTCTTTTCTTGTATGAGAGCAGTGGCAATGTTTAATTTAATATTGCTATTTCAATTATAGTATGTTAGGTACAAAGTTTACATGACTCATTTCTTTAAACCAACTCTATTTATATTATGGATATTCTAACATTTTAAGTCAATAATCTTATTTGTTAATATTGGTTTATTTCTAGCAGCATCTATCACTGTTAAAGGGTCTTCTGGTGTGCTGGCAATTCACAGATCTGTACCCCTGGGCTAATAATATATTATATGTTAATAAAATATATTTCTTAAAGATTTTATTTATCAGATAGAGATCACAAGTAGGCAGAGAGGCAGGCAGAGAGAGAGAGAGAGAGAGGGAAGCAGGCTCCCTGCTGAGCAGAGAGCCTGATGAGGGGCTCAATCCCAGGAGCCTGGGATCATGACCTGAGCTGAAGGCAGAGGCTTTAACCCACTGAGCCACCCAGGGGCCCCCCCAAAAATTTTTTTAAAAGGGAAAAAAAGAGTCTGCTGGTATGCTGCAAATTTATGAATTTGTATTATACCAACTACTTTTGGCAACAGGTAATTATGTTTTTTTTACTTTATTAAATTTATTTTTTTTTATTTAAACATATAATGTAACCACACCATCCTCTCCCAACCCCCTACCCCCACCCCCCTCAGTTTGTTTTATGACATTAAGAGTCTCTTTTGATTTGTCTTCCTCCCAATCCCATCTTGTTTCATTTGTTCTTCTCCTACCCCCTTAACCCCCACCCCCGTTGCATTTCCACTTCCTCATATCAGGGAGATCATATGATAGTTGTCTTTCTCTGATTGACTTATTTCGCTAAGCATAATACCCTCTAGTTCCATCCATGTCATCGCAAATGGTAAGATTTCATTTCTTTTGATGGCTGCATAGTATTCCATTGTGTATATATACCACCTCTTCTTTATCCATTCATCTGTTGATGGACATCTAGGTTCTTTCCATAACTTGGCTATTGTGGACATTGCTGCTATAAATATTCGGGTACATGTGCCCCTTCAGATCACTACGTTCGTATCTTTAGGGTAAATAAACAGTAGTGCAAATTGCTGGGTCATAAGGTAGCTCTATTTTCAATTTTTTGAGGAACCTCCATGCTGTTTTCCAGAGTGGTTGCACCAGCTTGCATTCTCACCAACAGTGTAGGAGGGTTTCCCTTTCTCCACATCCTCACCAGCATCTGTCATTTCCTGACTTGTTCATTTTAGCCATTCTGACTGGTGTGAGGTGGTATCTCATTGTGGTTTTGATTTGTATTTCCCTGATGCCCAGTGATGTGGAGCACTTTTTCATGTGTCTGTTGGCCATCTGGATGTCTTCTTTGCAGAAATGTCTGTTCATGTCCTCTGCCCATTTCTTGATTGGATTATTTGTTCTTTGGGTGTTGAGTTTGCTAAGCTCTTTGTAGATTTTGGATACTAGCCCTTTATCTGATATGTCATTTGCAAATATCTTCTCCCATTCTGTCAGTTGTCTTTTGGTTCTGTTGACTGTTTCCTTAGCTGTGCAAAAGCTTTTGATCTTGATGAAGTCCCAATAGTTCATTTTTTCCCTTGCTTCCCTGGCCTTTGGCATTGTTCCTAGGATGAAGTTGCAGCGGTTGAGGTCGAAGAGGTTGCTGCCTGTGTTCTCCTCAAGGATTTTGATGGATTCCTTTCTCACGTTGAGGTCCTTCATCCATTTTGAGTCTATTTTCATGTGTGGTGTAAGGAAATGGTCCACTTTCATTTTTCTGCATGTGGCTGTCCAATTTTCCCAACACCATTTGTTGAAGAGGCTGTCTTTTTTCCATTGGATATTCTTTCCTGCTTTGTCGAATATTAGTTGACCATAGAGTTGAGGGTCTATTTCTGGGCTCTCTATTCTGTTCCATTGATCTATGTGTCTGTTTTTGTGCCAGTACCATACTGTCTTGATGACGACAGCTTTGTAATAGAGCTTGAAGTCTCGAATTGTGATGCCACCAACTTTGGCTTTTTTTTCAATATTCCTTTGGCTAGAATCGAGGTCTTTTATGGTTCCATATAAATTTTAGGATTAATTGTTCCATTTCTTTGAAAAAATTGGATGGGATTTTGATAGGCATTGCATTAAATGTGTAGATAGCTTTAGGTAGCATAGACATTTTCAAAATGTTTATTCTTCCAATCCATGAGCATGGAACATTTTTCCATCTCTTTGTGTCTTCCTCAATTTCTTTCATGAGTACTTTATAGTTCTCTGAGTATAGATTCTTTGCCTCTTTGGTTAGGTTTATTCCTAGGTATCTTATGGTTTTGGGTGTAATTGTAAATGGGATTGACTCCTTAATTTCTCTTTCTTCTGTCTTGTTGTTGGTGTAAAGAAATGCAACTGATTTCTGTGCATTGATTTTATATCCTGACACTTTACTGAAATCCTGTAAAAGCTCTAGGAGTTTTGGAGTGGAGCCTTTTGTTTTTCCACATATAGTATCATATCATCTGCAAAGAGTGATAGTTTGACTTCTTCTTTGCCGATTTGGATGCCTTTAATTTCTTTTTGTTGTCTGATTGCTGAGGCTAGGACTTCTAGTACTGTGTTGATTAGCAGTGGTGATAACGGACATCCCTGTCGTGTTCCTGACCTTAGCGGAAAAGCTCTCAGTTTTTCTCCATTGAGAATGATACTTGAGGTGGGTTTTTCATAGATGGCTTTGATAATATTGAGGTATGTGCCCTCTATCCCTACACTTTGATTAGGAAGGGGTGCTGTACTTTGTCAAATGCTTTTTCAGCATCTATTGAGAGTATCATATGGTTCTTGTTCTTTCTTTTGTTAATGTATTGTATCACATTGATTGATTTGTGGATGTTGAACCAACCTTGCTGCCCTGGAATAAATCCCACTTGGTCGTGATGAATAATCCTTTTAATGTACTGCTGGATCCTATTGGCTAGTATTTTGGTGAGAATTTTCGCATCTGTATTCATCAAGGATATTGGTCTGTACTTCTCTTTTTTGATGGGATCCTTGTCTAGTTTGGGGATCAAGGTGATGCTGGCCTCATAAAATGAGTTTGGAAGTTTTCCTCCCATTTCTATTTTTTGGAACAGTTTCAGGAGAATAGGAATTAATTCTTCTTTAAATTTTGGGTAGAATTCCCCTGGAAAGCCATCTGGCCCTGGGCTTTTGTTTGTTTGGAGATTTTTGATGACTGTTTCAATCCCCTTACTGGTTATGGGCCTATTCAGGTTTTCTATTTCTTCCTGGTTCAGTTTTGGCAGTTTATATGTCTCTAGGAAAGCATCCATTTCTTCCAGATTGTCAAATTTGTTGGCATAGAGTTGCTCAAAATATGTTCTTATGATTGCTTGTATTTCTTTGGTGTTGGTTGTGATCTCTCCTCTTTCATTCATGATTTTATTTATTTCAGTCCTTTCTCTTTTCTTTTGGATAAGTCTGGCCAGGGGTTTATCAATCTTATTAATTCTTTCAAAGAACCAGTTCCTAGTTTCATTGATTTGTTCTATTGTTTTTTTGGTTTCTATTTCATTGATTTCTGCTTTGATCTTTATTATTTCTCTTCTCCTGCTGGGTTTAGGCTTTCTTTGTTGTTCTTTCTTGAGCTCCTTTAGGTGTACGTTTAGGTTGTGTATTAGAGACCTTTCCTGTTTCTTGAGAAAGGTTTGTATCACTATATATTTTCCTCTCAGGACTGCCTTTGCTGTGTCCCACAGATTTTGGACCGTTGTGTTTTCATTATCATTTGTTTCCATGATTTTTTTCAATTCTTCTTTAATTTCCTGGTTGACCCATTCATTCTTTAGAAGGATGCTGTTCAGTCTCCATGTATTTGTGCTCTTTCCAAATTTCCTCTTGTGATTCAGTTCTAGCTTCAGGGCATTGTGGCTGAAAATATGCAGGGAATGATCCCAATCTTTTGATACTGGTTGAGACCTGATTTATGACCCAGGATGTGATCTATTCTGGAGAATGTTCCATGGGCACTAGAGAAGAATATGTATTCTGTTGCTTTGGGATGGAATGTTCTGAATATATCTGTGATGTCCATCTGCTCCAGTGTGTCATTTAAGACCTTTATTTCCTTGTTGATCTTTTGCTTGGATGATCTGTCCATTTCAGCGAGGGGGGTGTTAAAGTCCCCTATCATTATTGTATTTTTGTCAATGTGTTTCTTTGATTTTGTTATTAATTGGTTTATATATTTGGCTGCTCCCATGTTAGGGGCATAGATATTTAAAATTGTTAGATCTTCTTGTTGGACAGATCCTTTGAGTATGATGAAGTGTCCTTCCTCATCTCTTATTATAGTCTTTGGCTTAAAATCTAATTGATCTGATATAAGGATTGCCACCCCAGCTTTCTTCTGATGTCCATTAGCATGGTAAATTGTTTTCCACCCCCTCACTTTCAATCTGGAGGTGTCTTCAGGTCTAAAATGAGTTTCTTGTAGGCAGCATATGGATGGTTTTTGTTTTTTTATCCATTCTCAAACCCTGTGTCTTTTGATTGGGGCATTTAGCCCATTTACATTCAGGGTAACTATTGAGAGATACGAATTTAGTGCCATTGTATTTCCTGTAAGGTGATTATTACTTTATATTGTCTCTGTTCCTTCCTGATAATACTTTTAGGGTCTCTCTTTGCTTAGAGGACCCCTTTCAATATTTCCTGTAGAGCTGGTTTGGTGTTTACAAATTCTTTCAGTTTTTGTTTGTCCTGGAAGCTTTTTAACTCTCCTTCTATTTTCAATGATAACCTAGCTGGATAAAGTATTCTTGGCTGCATGTTTAGTGCTCTGAATATATCCTGCCAGTTCTTTCCGGCCTGCCAGGTCTCTGTGGATAAGTCTGCTGCCAATCTAATATTTTATTATTATTATTATTTTAATTTATGAGAGAGAGAGCAGGAGCAAGCACAAACAGACAGAATGGCAGGCAGAGGCAGAGGGAGAAGCAGGCTCCCTGCTGAGCAAGGAGCCCAATGCGGGACTCTATCCCATGACGCTGGGATCATGACCTGAGCCGAAGCCAGCCGCTTAAAGAACTGAGCCACCCAGGCGTCCCGCCAATCTAATATTTTTACCATTGTATGTTACAGACTTCTTGTCCCTGGCTGCTTTCAGGATTTTCTCTTTGTCGCTAAGACTTGTAAGTTTTACTATTAGATGGCGGGGTGTGGACCGATTCCTATTGATTTTGAGGGGTATTCTCTGCACCTCCTGGATTTTGATGCTTGTTCCCTTTGCTATATTAGGGAAATTCTCTACAATAATCCTCTCCAGTATACCTTCTGCTCCTCTTTCTCTTTCTTCTTCTTCTGTAATCCCAATTATTCTAATGTTGTTTCATCTTATGGTATCACTTATCTCTCGAATTCTCCCCTCGTGGTCCAGTAGTTGTTTGTCTCTCTTTTGCTCAGCTTCTTTATTCTCTGTCATTTGGTCTTCTATATCACTAAAATTCTTTCTTCTGACTCATTTATCCTAGCAGTAAGAGACTCCATTTTTGATTGCACCTGATTAATAGCTTTTTTTTTTTATTTCAACTTGATTAGATTTTAGTTCTTTTATTTCTCCAGACAGGGTTTCTCTAATATCTTCCATGCCTTTTTCGAGCTTGGCTAGACCTTGAGATTCGTCATCCTGAATTCCAGATCTGACATATTACCAATGTCTGTATTGATTAGGTCCCTAGCCTTCGGTACTGCCTCCTGTTCTTTTTTTTTGTGGTGAGTTTTTCTGCCTTGTCATTCTGTCCAGATAAGAATATATGAAGGAGCAAATGTAATACTAACAGGGTGGCAAAGACCCCAGGAGGATGTGCTTTAACGAAATCTGAAGAGACCCCAAATTGTGAGGGGGGGGGAGAGAAAGGGGGTAAAAACAAGTTCAGAAAAGAAAAAAAAAGAAAAAAAGAGAACACAAATAAAGAAAAAAAAAGAAAAAAAAATATATGTGTTTTAGACTGGTGACTAGAACAGGGTTACCCACTTAATTTTGGGAGTATTTCGGTCTCTTAGAAGAAACTACCTCCCACAATTTTAAAGAATGCAAAACATATATAAGGGTAAAACAATGAAGGGATGGAATATGACTATAAAGATTAAAGAAAAAAAACTTTTTTTTTTTCCCAACAAAGGAATTGATAAGGTAAGTTGATAGGAAGAATTAAAAGAAAAAAAAAAAAAGTGGAGAGAACTTCCTTGGGCTGAAGACTAGATCAAGCCCAGTACTAGATTAGGGTGTATTTTGATCTATTAGAAGAAGTTGTACCCCAAATTTTTAAGAAGAAAAAAAAACCCTATGTGTATACAAAGAATAAAGTTAGATACAGTGAAGGATAAAATATGACTATAATAATAAAGGTTCAAAAAAGTTTTTTTTTAAGAAAGTTATTAAGATAAACTAGTTAAAAAACGTTAAAAGAGGAAAGGGTAAAAGTTAAAAAATATTAGCAGAAGAGAAAAAAAAATTAATTAACTTTGCAAGACTAAAGATTCATGGGGAGAAAGCCAAGAATTCCATGCTTTACTCTCTCCTCCTCTGGAATTCCGCTGTTCTCCTTGTTAAGTGAACTTGGTTTTGGCTGGATTTCTTTGATCTTCTGGGGGAGGGGCCTGTTGTAGTGATTCTCAGGTGTCTCTGCCCCAGGCGGAATCGCACCGCCCTTACCAAGGGCCGGGCTGAGTCATCCTCTCAGGTTCGCTTTCGGGAGCTTTTGTTCCCTGAACGCTTTCCGTAGAGTTCCGGAGGACGGGAATGACAATGGCGGCCTCCCAGTCTCCGGTCGGAGGAGCCGAGAGCTCGGGGCCCCAGTCTTCAGTGCGCCTTCAGAGAAAAGCGTTTAATCCCTCCAGTCTCCCCAGCCTCCAGCCGCGCTCGGGGAAAATCGTACGTCATCAGTCCCGTGTCACTGGCTTCTGGGAGCTCCGAGCTCACCCAGCCTGTGACCAAGCGTCTCTGTCTCTGGCAGGTCCCACCTGGAGTCTCCGAACCCCGTAGATCCCTGAGCTCTCCCGGGTCGGAGTCTCCCCGGCTCTTGTGGGGACCCTCGCACAGAGCACCGGCCCGTGTCACCGACCACTAGGAAACCTCGGCTCTGTCTCCGCAGCCGGCTTCCCCGCTCTAATACCTGTGAGCTCTGCGACACTCAGACACCCCCGATCCTTCTGTGACCCCGTGGGACCTGAGTCCACATTGTCCCCGTGAGGTCTTCACCCCGTTTAGCCTCTGGAGCGATGTCCCTCCGTGGATCCGACTTTTAAAAGTCCCGATTTTGTGCTCCGTTGTTCTGCCGCTTGCCGGGAGCCGGCCCCTCCCCCTGGGGTCTATCTTCCCGTCGCGTTGGATTCACTTCTCCGCTGGTCCTACCTTTCAGAAAGTGGTCGATTTTCTGTTCCTAGAATTGTTGTTCTTCTTCTCTTCGATCTCCTGTTGGATTCGTAGGTGTTCGGAATGGTTTGATAGGCTATCTAGCTGATCTCCTGCTGCCTGATGTCGTCTCAGAGGCTACGTCTCTGCCATCTTTCCCCCCCTCCTCAACAGGTAATTCTTAAGGTGAAGCTTTGTTAATTATCATCAAATAAGACTACAGTTTCTTGTTTGGAGAGCAATTTGAAAATAGTATGTATACACACACATATATATATACTTACACACATATATATGATCTTTTTATAGAGCTTCTTTCTGTAAGATTGATATTTAGGGGTGCCTGGGTGGCTCAGTGGGTTAAGCCTCTGCCTTCGGCTCAGGTCATGATCCCAGGGTCCTGAGATCGAGCCCCACATCGGGCTCTCTGCTCAGCAGGGAGCCTGCTTCCTCCTCTCTCTCTACCTGCCTCTCTGCCTACTTGTGATCTCTGTCTGTCAAATAAATAAATAAAATATTAAAAAAAAAGATTGATATTTATTGATATTTATACAGTAAAAAATGTTACCTTGCATTTATGTGTGTCTATATGTACATGTGAATGTGTAAGTTACTATGAGTACACGTTCCATAATTGTAAAGGCAGTATCAAAATATGTAGATTGGATTTTGAAGCATGGAGGGAGTGAAACTGTAATAGCAATTAGTGTTGCTCACTAAATAGTCAAATATTGTCAGGTCTCTCACTTCTGAGCAGACAACAGGGTCTGTCTCACTTCTGAGCAGACAATAGAATTATACTTCCTAATTCCCATGAGAATGGGTGAAGCCCTATGACTTCTGATTTAAAAGTTATAAGTGGGTAGAACATCTCAGTTACAGGACAAAGCAAATGCTATTTACTACACGAATCAGAGTCTTCTTTTCTTACCCTGGAACATCTGGCAGAAGTTGGAATATTGGGGTTATATAAGCCCAGATTCCTAGATCATGGCAATGAGCAGATCTGCCAGCTCATCTGCCCAACCTACAATAGTTTTGTTGCTTGAGAAAGAAAGAAATTTTGCCATGTTAAGACATTGCTATTTTATTCAAAGATGGTTTATTACTGAATAACCTCTCTCATGCAAACTTATATAACATTTACCTGCACTGTATGTAAATAATACACCATTAATATGGTTGTTTACTATGAAAAGAGTAGTTCACATTTAATGTAGTACTCTTAAGTTCTGAAAGAATAGAATTAAAAACTACACATTTGCCTAACAAAATTTTAATCATTTTTGGTATTGACAGTCACGAAAATGTTGTCAGTCCCTTTATAGCCCAAAATAACAAAGTGAATGGGACTTGGTGCCTCTGCAATTAGCTCACAAAACATACTGGGGGAAAAAAAATTGCATGAAGTGGGAAATTATCCTTATAAAAAAATAGCACAAACAAATCCAGATAAAAATTATAATGATGATGTTAAAAATAATTATGAAGCCAATTTCTATTTTTGTTATTTGAAGATTCAATATGTGTCTATCACTCATGTGATAAATACATACATATATATGATAAATACACACATATACATATATGTGTGCATAGATACATATACATATATATGCATACATATATACATATTTATACACATACATATATATATATCCCATTTGATTTTTTAACAGTCTTGTCATGTAAGTACTAATATTACCTCCATCTTTCAGATTATAAAACAGATTTAGAGAGGTGTTATAGGTTGAATTACATCCCCCTCAAATCCATATATCGGCATCCTAAACCCAGTAATTCAGAATGTAACCATTATCTGGAGAGTAGGACTTGAAAAAGGTGATTATGTTAAAATGAGAGTCAAAGTAGGGCTCGTATCCAATATGACCTGTCTCCTTATAAGGAAAGGAAGCATCACTAGGGGTACAGGCACACTGAGAAAAATGCCATGTGAGTACACAGTGAAAAGACACCCGTCTGCAAGCCAAGGAGAAAGGACTCAGGAAAAGCCACATCTGTGGATACCTTGACCTTGGACTTCTATTCTCCAGAACTATAAGAAAGTAAATTTCTGTTGTTTAAGCCACTCAGGGCGTGGTATTTTGTTATTGCAGTCCTAGCAAACTAATACAAGAAGTAAAGGTAATTTATCCAAAAGTCACAAAAATCTAAAGTAACAGAGACAATGTTCACAACGGGAGTGTTAATATCAGAGTTAATGTCAGGAGTGTTAATATCAGAATATCATAACTCTCATTGCAGTCTGGATACTTCTTTGGTTAGCAACCCTTTTGTGTTGGGCATTTTTTGCTCTTTAACAATTGTTGTTCAACAATAAAATTGCTATAATCCTATTTCCCCATGTTACAATTTCAATTTATATCACAAATTCGCTGCCAGATATCTCCTGAGAACACAGCGGATACCCACATTAAATGACTTAAGTACATGTTTTATTTGATATGTGATCATCTGACTTTTCCAAATGGATAAAAATTCCTTTGAATGAGGGAAGTAAGCCTCTGAAAATTCAGCACAGCGCACATGGAGAATTTCCAAAGATGATTATTTTTTCATGTAAGTTTATAAGAATCAGAGCATTCATATTTCTGTTTTCAGCCAAGAGTCTTCTCTGGGCTTCAAATGGCTTACTTGACATTTTTCAAACTGAGATGACCATATTACTACATATTAGTAGTTAGAATAGATTCTTATACTTAGGGTCATTGCTTTTAGTTCTTATCTAATGTTAATGAATCTACAGCAACTTGAAAGTCTTTGGTTATATGAAATATCATTAATAAAAAAGAATGTTCAATAGCTCAATGACAATTATGAATATTTCAAATTTATATTATAATTTTATATTACCAATAGCTACACATTATTGAATCCATTTATATTATTGATGTTTGCCTCATCCTTATCATAGAGTAGAGCTAAAGGCAAGTAACAAGAACAGAGTCATTCTATTATGAAAATATTTTAAACATTCCCTTATAATTGAAGATCTGTCAAAGGCAATTGTGTATATAGGAAGCATCTATAACAAACATATATTTTTGGTTATCTACACCTAGATCGCTATCCCAATAAATAAATAGAAAATAAATATAACAATTTCATATAAAAACATATATATCACAAAATTAGGTATTGGAAATTATTGGGAACATTATATTATCAATTAATTTAGGACCTCTGACCATCTGGTAAATGAATTTTAGTATGCATTATTATTTATCAGTTATTTAAAAATAAAAAAAGGGGCACCTGGGTGGTTTAGTGGGTTAAGCCTCTGCCTTATGCTCAGGTCATGATCTCAGGGTCCTGGGATCAAGCCCCACATCAGGCTCTCTGCTCAGTGGGGAGCCTGCTTCCCTTCTCTCTTTCTGCTTGCCTGTCTACCTGCTTGTGATCTCTCTCTCTGTCAAATAAATAAATAAAATATGTGAAAAAAAATTAAAAAATTGTATTGAAGATAATTTCCTGGCAGCTTCAGGGAAGGGAGACTCTTACTTTGTCTTTTTTTTAGTCTTCCTTTTATTTGGCTTTGTACCTGTATATAGAGAAAATAAATTCACACTCTATTCATCACCTCTCCATTGTTTAAGCAAGTAATGGCAAAATCAAGAGATGACAACTTAACAAAATTTTCTCAAAATATAACAGAAGGCTCAATTTTTTACTGGTATATTTTTCATCTCTTTGTTCTTGGGTTTTACCACCTCTTCTACAGGAATTCATTCTAAAGAAAGACAAAAATGCTGTGATCCCACATAAATTTGTTATAGTACATATAGAAGGAATTTTTCCCTTATTCTGTAAATTATTTGAAGAGGAATCAAATGTAGACAAGGAATAACATACTTGTTATCATGCTACTTCATATTCTATGGGCAAAATGAACATAATTTTATGTTGTGTTTATCTTTATACACTTAGGTGCTTATTCTTAGTTTTTGCTAATTTCTAAATATTACACAAGAAATACATGAAAATCATCTCAAAATGTAGCAAAAGAGTCAAACTGATTAATATAGAAATGTGAAATTTAAAAAATCAATTTACCTTCCTCTTCCCTGTTTTAAACACTCTTTTTTTTCCCCCATAAATAAAGCACTACCAATAGCCAGTGTGTATCAGTGGTTCTTAACTGGGGACAATTCTGTCCTCCAGGGTATATTTGGAGACAATTTTGGTTCCCATCACTGAAGGAGATAGTGGCTGCTATTGACTTCTACGTTGTTGAAGCCCTAGGTGATGTTTAATATCCTGTAATGCACAGGGCAAATCCATCTATATAGTTCCTTCCATTCTTTTTCAGCTGTTGCAGTTATACATATGCACATAAATGTTTTGTTCACTGTTGCATGTCCAGACTTAAAGAGGAATCAGGTACACAGTGGGTATATTATACCTATTCATAGTATACCTGTATGAATGCTACTCCGCCATTAAGATCGAAAAGATCACTATATTATCAGACCATTAAAGCTACTTCACTAAATCCTTCTTTAGAAAAAAAGAAAAAGAACTCAGTTTTATAAAATAGTCATCTTAGCTTTTTAGTAGTTAAATACAGTGAAAAGCCTGAATAGATTTTGTCTTTTTTAAATAAAAAGAGTCAGCTTTGCTATGATTTCTGGACTGCTGTGTTTGTCAGTTCTTAAATTTGTCAAGTTTTTGGACTACGCTAGATCCTTTCTGCCCTTGTTCCAATATTACTTTACTCTGTGATCGGGATGCCTGAATTTCACAGTATTCATTAATAACCCTCTCCACCTCAAGACTGTGGGAAAGAGATGACAGATATATCATGAGGATGTTGTATTGATACATGGTGAATAACTGAATGGAAATAGGAAGAGCAGAGAATTATTTTTGGATCTGATGGATGTTCTGGTTATATCACATGTGCTTTCTAATAATAAACTAATAAAGCTTACTTTAAGAAGCCTACAGTGCAAAATTCTAATTTTTTTTTTACTTTCACAATTTTAGCTTCTATACTCTAAGTAACTGCTGTAATATTCAGTAGAAAGCTAACTTCTTTTTTCATATTAGAACTATTTCTTGGGACGCCTGGGTGGCTCAGTTGGTTAAGCAGCTGCCTTCGGCTCAGGTCATGATCCCAGCGTCCTGGGATCGAGTCCCGCATCGGGCTCCTTGTTCGGCAGGGAGCCTGCTTCTCTCTCTGCCTCTGCCTACCACTCAGTCTGCCTGTGCTCGCGCTCTCTCTCTGTCTCTCTAACATATAAATAAAAAAAAAATTTT
Source organism: Taxidea taxus jeffersonii (assembly GCA_003697995.1). Classification (NCBI taxonomy): domain Eukaryota; kingdom Metazoa; phylum Chordata; class Mammalia; order Carnivora; family Mustelidae; genus Taxidea; species Taxidea taxus. Next base: position 17,347 of record ML093044.1, on the reverse strand, counting down.
AAAAAAAAGAACTATTTCTTTGCAATGTGGAGAATTATAATTATTTCTTTTCCTTTCCATCAGTGTTCCATATGTGCTGATTATGACACATGGAAAATCATCTCTATTGATGAACTTTCCAGAAAAAAGATTAAGGACTTTTCAGTAATTATAATACTATTTTTATTACACATTTTTAATTTGCTATATAATGCACATCTTTCATGGCCTGCACCTGCAAGAAATAAATTCAGAAAAAATACAGAAAGGAAGGGAAAAGGAGGGAAGGAAGGATGGAAGGAAGGAAGGAAGGGAAGGAGGGTAACAGGAGAAGAAAATATATTTAATGAATAACAGAAGGCAACAGAAGCAGGCTTTTTTTTTTTTTTTAATTCTCAATGTTGGTAACATTCTGAGCTGGGTGAGTGATGTTAACTCTTGAAATGTACATTTTGTTCTCAAAGAACAGTAACATTTCAGCACTTTTCACCACTGTCCACAGGGCTTAAATACAGCTTTTTCTTGCTGGATCACAACTTTGAATGTGTGTCACTGAATCCATTTAATAGCAATTCAGTGGTCTAATAGTTTCTACTCATTGTTTCTGACTGCCTGATGTGTGATGGAGGTAGACCAAGAATAAAATTTTACCTGTCTACCATGAAAGGAGAAAATGAGGAAAAAATCACAAGTTTTCCATGAAGCTAAAATGATTTAATTTGAAAATAGTGGTATTTACCTGCTCTTACACTTTTGCCACTTTAAAATGTTTTGAGTATTGTTGGTGTGTTGGTATTTAGCATCCATACTTGTCAAAGAAATAGACTGCAAAACTGTATTGGTTCTTATAACTCTTGAAAATTATGGCTTTGGGACGCCTGGGTGGCTCAGTTGGTTAAGCAGCTGCCTTCGGCTCGGGTCATGATCCCAGCGTCCTGGGATCGAGTCCCACATCGGGCTCCTTGCTCGGCAGGGAGCCTGCTTCTCCCTCTGCCTCTGCCTGTCACTCTGTCTGCCTGTGCTTGCTCTCTCTCTCTCCCTCTCTCTCTGACAAATAAATAAATAAAATCTAAAAA
>ML093044.1:0-16192 GCA_003697995.1 Taxidea taxus jeffersonii | reverse complement strand
TCTCTCTCTGACAAATAAATAAATAAAATCTAAAAAAAAAAAAATTATGGCTTTGATACTCAATAATCTATTAGGCCGTGATGTGCTTAGTAAAATATGTCAGGGAAATTATATTATACCTCTTTTTTGTCTCAATTATATACCATGTGTGAGTCTTACTGTATTAGAATAGATTTATTCAGTCATTGCAGTTCTAAAGATATTACCTGATTTTATAGTGCTCATTTTTTAATATGAATGAAAGCAAATGAAAAAAAATAGACTTGTTATAATTCTATTCTGTTCATTAATGCATGCTCATGATATAATTAGTATTCTGAGCACTATTCATTACCTAGATGGTGGATAATGGGCTTAGATTTGAGTTGAAGTACTAGAAGAGATGGTAACTTTATAAATAATAGCATTAAATAATATAGAAAATTATTTTACAAAGGTATCCATAAAATATAATTTGGAATTTTCTAAGACATTTATTTCCTATATGACTCTCACCACTCCAATTTCTTACTTTACTTTCCTATTGATTAGCTGAGATATATATATATATATGCATATATATATATTTATTATTTATTTATTTCACAGAGAGAGATATCACAAGTAGGCAGAGAGGCAGGCAGAGAGAGAGGAAGAAGCAGGCTCTCCGCTGAGCAGAGAGCCCGATGCGGGGCTCCATCCCAGGATGCTGAGGTCATAACCTGAGCTGAAGGCAGTGGCTCAACCCACTGAGCCACTCAGGCACCCCTAGCTGAGCTATATTTAAAATATTTATATTACTTGATTTTTATAATTATTTCAAAAGTAGTATTATCTTCTATTATATAAAAGAACCCAAGGTGACCGCTATTATTGCCACAACCAATATTCATTGTTTATTTCTATGCTGCAGGCTAAGATGTATTTGCTTAAACGCTGCTGGTGCCAAACTATAATTTTTATGTATGCAAGTATTTCCCAAACAGTTCAAACAGTTGATTTTTGGCCATGCAGATCCTGCCTGTTTTGTATATCCCATTAAGTCTCCCCCGCTACCTGCTAGTTATTGGTAAGATAGTCCCACAGTTCTGAGACCCGCAGCTTCAACTACTTTTTGAAGCACTCTGGCCTAAAGATTAACTGATGTGCTGCTGAATACATCACCTAAGCATGTAAGCCCTCTCTCTGGCCACCCTCTTCCCCAGAATTCTCTTGCTTGCTTCCCCATCTGGTTACCCCCCATCCCTCTCTAGCCTCTGGTTAGTATCATGATATCAGCAATTCCTCTCTCATGCAACCCTGTCCAAAAAAAGTTTTTATTTATTTTATTTTATTATTATTACTTTTTTGCTTCTGGCTCTTGTGGTCATATTTTTGTCCTTGATCAGCCCTGAAATCCCTTGAACTCAAACCCCCTACATCTTCCTAAGTCTTTTGGGAAAAATCAAATCACCCTGTAAAACACAAGGCAGTAAAACATAAAGAATAAACATAAGCTTTGCTGCAAGCTAGGTTTTTTATTAGATGTTGGAATCTCTAAGCCTCAATTGACACAGATTTTTTTTAAGGAGTAGGTATTAGAATAATGACCTAACTGGGGTCTTGTGAGGATTAAATAAATCTCAATTAAAGAATATAGGTATGTACATACATATTTGTATATGCAGTGTGTGGCACAAACAGTGGCCCACAAATGTATAATTTATTTAATCTCTACTGTAAAGCTGAGTCATATATTTAACTTGTTATCATGCATCTTCATTTCTATATCTAAAAGGCATTTCAAACTTTAGGTAAACGGAATCAAACCCCTGATTTCCATCTCTGATAGGTCAGCTTTTTGTGTAGCCTTCAGAATTTCTGAAAATTATAACTTGCTTCAGGTAAAATTCTGGTGTTATTCTCAATTCCTTTCTCACACACTTAACCAATTTTGCTTCTTTATCTTCAAAAACTAATCACAAAGGGACCCTTCTGACTAAACATACTTTTAGTATCCTTCTAACATCATCATTCACATGGTGTATTAGTTCGCTGTTGCTACTGTAACAAATTACCACAAACGTAGTTTCTGAAAGTAACAGGTGTATTATCTTACAGTTCTGGAGATGGAAAACTTTTTTTTTAAGATTTTATTTATTTATTAGACACAGAGAGACAGATCACAAGTAGACAGAGATGCAGGTGTTGGGGGGCAGAGCAGGCCCCCTGCTGAGCAGAGAGGCCCCATGCGGGGCTGGATCCCAGGACTCTGAGATCATGACCTGAGCCAAAGGCAGAGGCTTAACCCACTTAACCCACTTAAAGGCAGAGGCTTAACCCACTTAAGCCACCCAGGCACCCCTGGGGATGGAAAACTTAACATAGTTTCCACTGGGGTGAAACCATAGAGGGGCAGGACCATGCTCTCTCTGGAGGCTCCAGGAGAGTATCTGTTTTCCAATTTCTAAAGCCACCTGTATTCCTTGGCTTTTTCTACCATCTTCAGTGCACATCATTCCAAAATCTGTTTCCAGTGTCACATGTCCTTTCACGGTTTTGAACTTCCTGTTTCTCTTATTTTGAGGACCCTTGTGATTACATTGGGCTCACCAAGATAATCCATGTTCATTTCCATTTCTCAGCATCTTTAACTCAATCACATCCGCAAAAGTTCTTTTTCCCACACAGAGCAACATTCACAGGTTTTACACATTAGGACATGAATACTTTGGGGCCTTTTATTCAGCTTACCACATGTGGATTTTTGTAATATTCCCAATATGTTCTTTTTGCTTCTGTCATCGTCCCCTATAGTCTGGTCTCTTTATGACAGTGATAATGATGCTTTTAAATCACAATCATGTTATACCGCTGTGTTCAGAACACACAATTGCTTCTCAGCTAAATTGAAATAAGCTAAAATTCTAAAATTCTTACCATGACTAAGGCCCTGCGTGATGACTCCTCACCATCTCCCCATCGTCTTGTCTCCCAGTGTTCTTATCCTCACCCCACTCCAGTCACACTTGACAACATATCTTCTCCAAACTTGGGATACTTTTTGTTCTCCCTTCCTATAGTTCTTTTCTAGACTGACGCATGACTGAGTGTTCAACTGCCATTACAGAGAGATCTTTCCTTATGACTGTGACTCTAAAATAGCAATGCTTCTCCAACCTCTGACTGCTTCTTGACGCTTTTCTCATGATTTATTTAATCCGTAACCCTTATGATTAGTTAAAATATAGTTATTGTTTTTTTGTTGATTTTATGTTTGCTTATCATTACTTTTTCTGGATATCTCCCTCGTAGGAGAAAAATTGTTGATATTATTGACTGCAGTATATCAAGCACTTAGAACAGGCTTGGCATGAGGAAGGCCCTTGATAAATATTAGTTGAATGATTGAAATAATATTTATTACATTCTTAATACCTATAGATACCAGATACTTAAATGTAATGCCATTGGTACCGATGTTTTCCAAAGCCCAACATGGTAAGTAATTATGAATTACTGAGGCAACCACTTACTACTCTAATAATACCTAATAGCCAAATATTCCTGGTGATTATATTAATTTCCTTGGGTTACCTTCATAAAGTGCCACAAACGTGGTGGTTTAAAACAATCGAAGTTTATTATCTCACATTTCTGAAGGCTCAAAGTACAAAATCAAGCAGAACCATGCTCTCTCTGAAACCTGTGCAGGGATCCTTCCTTGCATCTTTCTATCTCTGGTGGTGGCTATCAACCCTTGGTGTTCCTTGCCTTGCAGCTGCACCACAATCTCTGCCTCTGTCATCACATGTCATTATCTTGTCAGTTTCCATCTTCATATAACTGTGTTCTTAGTAAAATACAAGTTATATTGGGTTAGGAGCCAACCCCACTCCAATATGAGCTCACCTTAAACAATTGTACCTGCAACAATCCCGATTTAAAATAAAGTCAAGTTCAAAGATACGGAAAGTTGGGACTTCAGCATATCTTTTGGGGGACACAATTCAACCCATAGCAGTGATCACAGTATTCTCAGTGTACAAACCACTGTTTAATATATACCAATGCTTTGCATATTTTACTTAATTAGATTTTGGAAACTGCTCTTTTGAGCTTTGATACAAATTTATTTATAGTGGCAGGTCTAGGAAAAGATACTGAATATTGAATATGGTTCCAGTCATTTAAGTGATTAAATATGTTAATATTATCAAGTTATCTATCCATGATGAAATAAATGACATGCGAATGACAATCTTACTTATATATAATCACTTCTGCTAAAACCTACTATGCTTTTTTTTAACTTTATGTTAATAGCAATTTCATAATAAAATAATTGTTTCAATAAATAAATGTGAGATACTTAGAAATAATGGAATTGCCAATGTATGATATATTTTTTGTACAAGAATTTGAATAAAAGAGATGTTCTGGAGAATATATATTTTTTATTGCGTTCTAAATGTAACAACTTGCCTGGGGGAAAGTTATTACTAAAAATGTTTTCTTTTCTTAGGTTCACTTAAAAAAAAATTTGTTTATTTGAGTGGGGGGAGCATAAGCAGGGGGAGCAACAGAGGGAGAGGGAGAAGCAGGCTCCAGGCAGAGCAGGGAACAAAATGTGGGGCTCAATCTCAGGACCCTGGGATCATGACCTGAGCCAAAGGCAAATGCCTAACCAAATGAGTCACCCATGTGCCCCCTCCTTAGGTTCACTTAATCAGGAATCTCTGTAGTTCTTTATTAAAGGCCTTGGCTTTGCTCATGTCAAATATCACAATCACCAGGTATATTTTAAAATTAGTTTCTTATTATCTGATATTTATATACAGGTTGAGTTGGAAAAAAAAGAAGTAGCAAAGCAGTCATGATCTTGATGACTAAAATGATTGTAATTCAACCCATGAGTATAACATATTATAATAACTTGAACCAATTATTTTATTCTACTACAATGAATTTTAGTTATGTGCAGAAAGGAAGATATACACATCAAAACAATTGAACAAAAGAGGAATATTCTAATAGTGTGCTACATCTAAAATTCTAGTCTCATAGACCCATTCTATTTCTCTTCCATTGAAACAAGCTGCCTCTTCCTCTTATCATCTGCAGTAAAACCAAGCACTTAATTCCTGAATAGTTTCTGTGATTGACCATTGGCCAAGCAAAAAGAATACTTTTAATTAGCTGCTAGGGGAGTTGGAGGGGTGGTGGTCATGAGTCATTGAAAATACATGTGTTATAAAATGATTCTTCACATATATTCACTAATGAATTGGAAGACATAGAAGACTTTCTGATTTGATTTGCAAAGTTCTGAAACAGATTATAAATATTCTGGTAAATGCAACTGGCTTCTAAAAATATCTGAATAGTTTAGGATGAGAAGATGAATTTTAACAAGATGAACTTAAAATTGACTTACACAAAAGGTGGTAAGTCTTGTTCTTGAAATCAAAATCCTAAAGGAGTGATTATATATGGGTTATGAGAAGAGATACATAAGTGAAAGGGTATTATGAATTAGAAGGCTGTCATATAAAATAATATATTTGCAATCAATACATTCAAGTATATGCTAGAAAATCACTTACTGAGTAATAAAAGCTTAGATGTTTTAGGAACTTTTTGCTCCAAACACCTACCTTGGATGTGGACATCTAATTCTCAAGGCCATAACTGTTTGTTTAAAACAATAACATTAACATTGTTTTCTATGATTATAGTATAGATATAAATTAAATGAGTGACAACACATTGTAACAGAAGGAAGGAAGGAGTTCAAAATAAATGTAATAAGGTAGCTGCACTAATGTGGAGAAATATAATGTTATTTAAAGATAGACTAAGATTAATTAAAATATGTATTGAAAACTGTAGGCAACTTAAAAAAATTTTTTTAAAGTATCACCAATACACTAAGGGAACAGATAAAGTGAAATCATATAAATGCTCAATTAAAACCCAGCAGAAGCAAGATGGGGATCAAAGAATAACAAAGGGCTAGCACAATATAGAGAAAACAGTTAAAAATATGTTAAATATTAAAACAATTGTCTAAATGTATAAATTAAAAGATAGACTCCATGAGTCCTTTACATCTGCTAAAGAGTCTGCAACAGCTTTCCCTAATTAAGAAGTAGCTATTTGTGATCTCTCTAGACTCACTTATAAATTAAAGGATTATGTTTAGTATCATTTCATCTACAAATGATGAAAGTTTTACTTCTTTCTTACCAATAAATAAAATATCTTCTTTTTATTTTTCTTATCTGATTGCTGTGGCTAAGAATTTCAGTACTATGTTGAATAAAAGTTGACATCCCTGTCTTATTCCTGATCTTAGAGGAAAAGCTCTCAGTTTTTCACCATTGAGTGTAACGTTAGCTGTGGATTTTTCATATCATTTTGAGGCAAACAAGTTGATAAGAAAGAAGCAAACGTTCATTATTTGTAGATGATATGCTAATATAGATGGAAAACCTTGAAGACTCCACCAAAAACTACAAGAACTGACACATAAGTTTAGTAAGTTTGCAAGATACAAAATTAGCATGCAGAAAGCTATTGCATTTCTACATACTAGTAAAGATGTAGCCGAAGGAAAATTAAGGAAATAATCTTATTTACAAATGGGATGACACCAAGATAAAAAAGCTTTTTGGCCAGTGAAGGAAACCATCAACAAAACAAAAACACAACCTACTCAGTGAAAGTACATATTTGCAAATGATATATCCAATAAAAGGTTAACATTCAAAATATATAAAGAATTCATGCAACTCAACACACAAAAATCTAAATAATCCAATTAAAAATGGGCAAAGAACCTGAATAGACATTTTTTCAAGACATACAGATGTCCAACAGATACATGAAAACATGCTCAAAACCACTAATTATCAAGGAAATGCAAACCCAAACCACAATGAGATATGACCTTAACCTGTCAGAATGGTTAAAATCAAAACCAAAAGAAACAATAGTTGGCAAGAATGTGGAGAGAGAGGAACCCTCATGTACCATTAGTGGGAGTGCAAATTTTGCAACAAAGTAGACAACAATATGGAGGATCCTCAAAAAATTAAAAATATGATCACCATATGATCCAGTATTTTCACCATAGGTGTTTGCCTGAGAAAAACAAAAATACTAATTTGAAAAGATATATATATATATATACCTTTATGTTTATTTTAACATTATTGATAATAACTAAATTATGGAAGCAACCCAAGTATCCATGGATGAATGAATAAATAAAAATGTGAAATATATGTATGTATGTGTATACAAACACAATACACACATAGTGCTCAATCACAAGAGGGAATGAAATCTTGCCATTTATAACAACATGGAAGGACCTAGAAAGTATAATGTTGAGTGAAATGAGAAAGTCAGGAAAAGATAAACACCATATGATTTCACTTATATGTGGGATTTAAGAAACAAAACAAATGAACAAACAAAGAAAAGAAAGACAAGCACAAAAACACCCAAAAAGCAGACTCTTAAATCTAGAGAGCAAACTGATGGTTGCTAAATGGAAATTAGATAAGGGAATGGATGAAATAGGTGAAGGGAATTAAGAGTACACTTACCATGAGGAGCAATGACCAATGTATAGATTTCTCAAATCATTCATTATATTGTACACCTGAGTGTCATATAACAGTGTAGACTAATTATACTTTAATAAAAAATAAATTATGTTTAGGAAAAAGATTTCCAAAATTAATAGTTTTTAGGAATTTCAGGATATTAGCAATATCTTTTACCATTCTTTGATTGCCATTTTCTTACTGTACTAATGCTATATCTGGTGATGTAGGATCTCTTTAATTCACAATTCTAATTATTTTTAACTTTTATATAATTTACAGCCTTGCCTTTTTTAATGAATCTCAAGTGACAATATTAAGCTACATGAAAAATAAATGCATGATCATTGGATCTTTTATCTATTGGGTGTATTAAATATAGAAGCATCTCATGACTAATCCCATTTTAGAGAGAAATAAGAGGTATACATTTAGTATGTATAGGAGATAATGAGAGATGGTAATTAAGATTTTTATGAATCTGTACCATTCACTATACATAAATATGTTGATATCCCAAATGGAATGTATAAATAGAATTGAACAAAATGATTACTAAAGGATCTTCATTTTCTAAAATGTGCTTAACAAAGGGTGCTATATAAGAACATGAAAAATCACAGTGAACTTAAAAGTGTCCAACTATTGAATATTCAAAATAATAAGCTTATAATTTTTTGACTTGGAATTTTTTGTTATTTTGAGGGAAATCTTTCTCATTTTTGTGGATCATGTTACTACATGACGTCATTTGAAAACTGGCAATAAGAACAAACTTTTGGGGACATGGTTGTTACTCAGGTTAAGAGTAAATATTCAGATAGTTCTGATTGCCAGAATTTTCTTAGATCATTTCTTGTGAAGAATTTCTTTTTTTTTTTCCTAAGATTTTTCATTCATTCATTTGAGAATGACAGAAAGAGTGAAGAAGAGCACACAAGCAGGGTTGAGGGTCAGAGGGAGAAGGAGAAGCAGACTTCCTGTGAGCAGGGTTGCAGATGTGTGGCTTGATCCCAGAATCCTGGGATCATGACCTGAGCTTAAGTCAGTGGCTTAACCGACTGAGCCACCCAGGTGCCCCAAGAATTTCTTATGATCATTTGTTGATACATGTTAAAACATATCTATCTGACTTATTCTTTGGATGATTTTTGTAAAAATGACAAACATAATCTCAAAAACCTAGTGAAGATAATGGATTAATTGGTATCATGATATTAAATGTAATCTTTCATTGATAAGTGACAAAGATATTTATACATCTTTTGCATCAATTAAAAAACAATCTCCTCTAACCCAGCCATAGTTAATGATGATGAAAAGTTCACACATAAGCAGTAGACATTTCTATGCCTTCATTCCAGAAGCTAATAAGTGGTTCTATAAAGCATCTAGAAAGCAATTTTAGCAAGCTTTCAAACAACCAACAAAAATAACTTCATTGTTATAATTTAATAAAATATAGTAATATTTATGAGTGTATTGTGGTAGTACACTAATCTCTTAGTCAATAAGTGTTCTACCTTAGTGGAAAAAAATAAACAACATAAAATCTCCATGCTGCATGGAATTTCCTAGATGTATAATGTTAATTTTTAAATTATAGTATGATTACCATAATAGTCAATACAAAGCATGAAAAGAACAAATACCTACAATCTTATTTTTTTTAAAGATGTTATTTATTTGGCAGAGAGACAGCAAGACAGAGAACACAAGCAGGGGGAGTGGGAGAGGGAGAAGCAGGCTTCCCACTGAGCAGGGATCTGGATGTGGGGCTCGACCCCAGGACTCTGGGATCATGTCTGAGCCAAAGGCAGACGTTTAATGACTGAGCCACCCAGGCAACCCCACAATCTTATTTTAAAAAATAAATTTCCTGGGGCACCTGGGTGGCTCAGTGGGTTAAAGCCGCTGCCTTTAGCTCAGGTCATGATCCCAGGGTCGTGGGATCGAGCCCCGCATCGGGCTCTCTGCTCTGCGGACAGCCTGCTTCCTCCTCTCTCTCTGCCTCTCTGCCTACTTGTGATTTCTGTCTATCAAATAAATAAATAAAATCTTTAAAAAAAAATAAATTTCCTGCATTTAAATGAGAAAATTAAACTATTTGATCTAAAAAGAATATTTTGTGCTTCTTTTGCATTGTTTTGTCAAGAGACCTAGGTAAGAAATAACTTTTTTAACTATAACACTTATCAGTCTCTATGTGTATAACTTTATCTTACTTTTTTTTACATGTACAAAGTCATTTAATATTCCTAACCTTATGATGTAAAAACGTTTGGCCTATTTTACAGCTGAGAAAACTGAGACTCAGAGAGGCTTAAAAGTTTGCCAAAGATTATGGGCCAGCTAAGTGCTACAACTGAGAATGCAGATGTGTTTTCAAATTTCTAAATAAGAAATGTATGAAATTTATTATCAAATTACAATAGAAAAGAAATGTTATTTAAGACATTTAATTGGTCTTAAATCACATCTAAATTGAATTATGCATACCACATCATAAAAATGGCCTTTCTACACACACTATAAATGCTATAACAGCTAGATGCAATTTTATATTAATAGTCAAAACCATCTAAATAAGTATTGTTCATATGACTGCCAAAACCATTTCATCCACTACATTTTCTGTGGTTGAAATCCACTAAAATGATATTCAGTAATGGCCAGGAAAATCAGAACACTAATATTTTATTAGTGCAAACAGTAAGAAACTAGATTAGCCAAATATTCAGTTTCTAATGTGTTCTGTAGAGAAGTTATTTTGTACACTAATAAGGTCTGGAATTTGAAGCTATTTAATCCTATGTTCTTTAAAGATTTATTTACTTATTCTTGAGTAAGAATATGAGCAAGAAAGCACAAGTCTGAGGAGGGGCAGAGGGAGAAAGAGAGAGAAAGTAATGTTAGCAGACTTCCTGCTGAGAGGGGGCACCCACTGGGAGTCCCAGTCTTACAACCCTGAGATCATGACCTGAACTGAAACCAAGAGATGAGCCCCTAACCAACTGTACCACACAGGGGCCACTGAATTCTGTTTTCTGATAAGTAGTTCTGATTAGCAAAACCTCTGTGAACTTCTATATCTTTATAAAGTGGCTGTATTAAGATAAAATATAGCATTGTGAGAGGATTTAAAGGGCGTGAGAAAAACACTTTTAGCTACTTATGGCGCATATCACTTAATCAATAACACTACCCTCAATTATAGCCTTGATCTAGAGGGTAAGGGAAGCAACTCTGTACATAAGGAAAGAAGCCCAAACTTTCAGATATTCTCAATTTCCATCTATCTACTAACCTTAATATACATTTTTAAAATATTTTATTTATTTATTTGAAAGGGAGATAGAGAGAGAGAGAACTCACAGAGGGAGAGGGAGAAGCAGACTGCCTGCTGAGCAGGGAGCCCACTGTGGGTCTCAATCCCAAAACCCTGCATTCATGCCCTAAGCGGAAGGCAGACACTTAACTCACTGAACTACCCAGGCACCCTTGCTTATCTTAATGCTGATTTAGTTTCTATTACATTTTATTTAATTTTTAAAAAGATTTTATTTATTTATTTGTTAAAGAGAGAGAGAGCAAGCACAGGCAGACAGAGAGGCAGAGGGAGAAGCAGACTCCCTGCTGAGCAAGGACCCGGATGTGGGACTCGATCCCAGGATGCTGGGATCATGACCTGAGCCAAAGGCAGCTGCTTAACCAACTGAGCCACCCAGGCATCCCTCTATTACATTTTAAATAAGCATTTTACTCATATCATAAATATATTTGAAGAATATTCAATTGTTCAAAGAAAAATATCACAATTAAACACATTTATAACTTTAATTGCAATTATATTATAAATGCTTTGTTTATTGGATTGTTTTTTCTTATTAAACCACTAGGTTAATAATATTTAAAAAAAAATTAAAATAAAATTCTTAATCTCATCAACCTAACACAGCCAGTGAAAAATCACAAATGCTTATATCAAATACACTTAGACTCACTTCTAAGATTCCATCACTAATGATGGGCAACAGAACCCAGTGCACAAAAGTGCAGTCCTTGGAACTCTGGACTGTGTGTTTTCAATTCTATCTCCACTACTTATCAGATGACTCTAGCCAAGCTGCTTCAACTCTCTTTCTCCTGGTCTATTCAACTTGTTCACTAGCATAATCAAAGCAAAACACCAATAATATTTTGAGGATTAAATAAAATAATATGCATAGGGCATTGAAAATAGTTTATATAGTAAAATAAAAATGATTAAATGTAAGTTAGTATTCATTTGGCATGTATCATTGGGTAAGCTATCTACATTGCCTGTTTCATTTTCCCTGAAGTCCCATGTGTGTGCAAGAGTGCTCCTTGACCAAAAGAGTTGTTTCACCTAAAACTGACTGCTGCACCCTGCATTTCTTGCTTTAGAAGAGAAACAGAGAGCTAATTCAGGCAACAATTATTATTATTTTTGTACTATCTATAAAGCACTAGACTCATCATGTGAAGATCTAAAAGTTTTATTTAAGATCCTTCCAGTCAAAGGCAAAGGCAAAACATGGATACATAATAATCAAATAGCAGTATGAATGTTTGCAAATGTGACATTATACAAACTAGTAAAAATAATTATCAAAATTTTAATATTGGAAATAAATATTTTATTCTTCTATAGAATAAATTCATCATGTATCAAAGATAATAAGCAAGGATTCATGGACAATTTTGGGTACAAATAATGGACAAAGAGAAGCTGATTTTTAGTTTTGCGTATAATATGAATCATTTTTTATGTGAATTGTCTTAATTTATCAAAAGTTGCTCACTATTAACATTTGAAGACATGGAAAATAAAATTACATGTGAAATTACTCCTGGGAATCAAATTTCAAGTATAAACTGGTTATGGGGTGATCTTTAGATTGCATTGAATCTTCTGAATCATGGGGATCAATGGGTTAAGTGATTTTGACCATTTACAGTTTTATTTTATTATCATAACTGAGACCTATTAAACCACTATAATCAGAATCATTAATAACTGAGTAAAACCCATTATGCCTTTATGTAATTAGACCATAATTACTCCTTCTAGACTTGTACTTTTTCAATAATAGAAGTAGATACACAGACACCAGGAGAACAGTGTTTCAGATATGATCCTATTAGAAATCTTGTTCTGTGAAATCATTTGATAGATACTCACTTGTGGTTTGATGGATTAAGCCTCAAGGATACATTTATTAAAGACATACTAAGTGCCAAATAAAGACTAGGTAAACCCACTTCTTTCCTTGTATTATTTTTCTTTTACCATAATTAAAATGTTTCCCTCCTTGTATTCTCACTTGGTATCTTCCTTTCTCCCTTCTCATGTCATCCACTTCAGTAAGCTATACATGCATAATCATGCAAGCCAAAACATTTATACTGCTGGAGCCTGAAGAATAGATCTGAGTGTATTAATTATCAATTATGATTTCCAATGTTGAGAAAAGCTTTTAAAAGCAAACTCCAAAAAGAGCTTTCAGATTATAATTTCTTCTTACATAACATATAATTTAAACTATATTCCTTGAATAAGTGAAAGGACCAAAAATGTAGATTATAAAAACCATCTTGAGTCTTGTGATTGATTAAAGTATATTGAGGTTATGTATTTTTCTTATTTGTACAGAAAGTTGCATAAAACAATGTTTTACAAGCAGTGCTTTGAAAATAATTGCTATTTTAATGCAGTAGATGTTTTCCATTATGTATTTACAAATTTGTCTACATATACAAAATTGATATATATATATATATTTATATCTACATGTATTTTATTTTAGAGAAGGCAATATTTATTCATGAGTTATTCATGAATTTGATATAATCTACGGACAAAATTTATTTTAAACTTTTCTAAATATGTAACACAATGGGAGTTATCCAGAGAAAATCTATACTCATTCATATATAAATCATAGAGTTGCCAATAAAAGTGAATATGTGGGTGGAAAAAGTACAATTCTCATTGTAAAAAGATTTATTCTGGATCTCTAGGGTACATTATAAACCACACTTTCTTCTTGTCCTGCCTTTAAATTATATATGTAAACTATGTGTGTGTGTGTGTGTACATATATTAGTTTTGCTGTGTGTGTGTGTATATATGTATATATGTATATATGTATGTGTGTGTGTGTATATATATATATATATATATATACACAGTTATTAGTTTTGCTTTCTTACCTCTCTGGTGCCATTTATAGAATTTTAACTTCACAAGGGCAGAGATATTTCCTTATTTAGCTCAATGATGAATCTTCCAAGCCTAGGACAATGCTTGGCATATAATGTAACTCAATAAATCCTTGCTGAATGATTTAATGATGAAACATATGAATGGGGGCACCTGGGTGGCTCAGTGGGTTAAAGCCTCTGCCTTCAGCTCGGGTCGTGGTCTCAGGGTCCTGGGATCGAACCCCACATCGGGCTCTCTGCTCAGCGGGGAGCCTGCTTCCTCCTCTCTCTCTCTGCCTGCCTCTCTGCCTACTTGTGATCTCTGTCAAATAAATAAATAAAATATTTAAAAAAAAACACATATGAATGCCTTACTGATTCCTAAGCAGTACAAAATATATTGTTATTTATCATAAAATTCCAAAAAGGAGGAGAAGGATGGTCACCATTGTATTCAAACGTGGTAGTATTCTCTCTAATGAAAAACCCAGAAATTCATAATTTTCTCTGGGATTGCCAGAGAACGGTATGTTTTTAACTTTGAGAGGACTTAAATGATTTTTTTTTAAAGGATGGTAATAAAAGAAGGCTTCCATTCTCAAAAATTTCATAAGCATAGAACACACATTTTTTTTAACTTAATAGAATTCAAAAATAAAATGCTTTTAAAATTATAAGGATTTAATGTTCTTCAACATACTTTAGATTAATATGTTTGATTTTTTAGGGCACTTGAATGGCTCAGCCACTTAAGTGTCTGGCTCTTGATTTTGGCTCAAGTCATGATCACAGGATCCTGAGATCGAGCTCCCTGTTGGGCTCCATGCTAAGTGTGGAACCTGTTTGATATTCTCTCTTTCTCCCTCTGCCTCTCCCAACCACACTGGTGTGCACTCTTTCCAAAACAAAACAAAATAAAGCAAAACAAAAAACAAAAACACTCTTTGACTTCCTGAATTTAAGACAAAAAATGTATCTTCATTTATTTAAGTAAAATTAATTTCTCACTCTTTGTTGATACTTATAAAATGGTTAAGAAACACAAATTAACTATTAAAGGGAAAGAAATTATCAAAATATAAAGGAAGAACTAAATAAGTCCATAGATTTTATTTACGTAGGTTATCACCTGCTAAATCCATGTAACTTCCTCATTTTCCATTGGTTTGACCATAAGATAAGCACACATTATGGTAATATATCAAAGTTTTGTATGGGCTGAAGTATGTATGGTTTATTAGAGAAAGTATCATAGGTGAAGAGGTCAGCATTTCTATCTCCTAAACTCAATAGCTGAAGTTGCTATTTTCTTTTACCCATACTCTTGATTCCTTTTCTGATGCAATTTTGATCAATGACACAAGTATATCAAGAATATATATATGGGCGTGCCTGGGTGGCTCAGCCATTAAGCATCGGCCTTCTGCTCAGGTCATGATCTCAGAGTCCTGGGATCAAGCCTTGGATCAGGCTCTCTGCTCAGCAGGAAGCCTGCTTCTCCCTCTCCCATTCCCCCTGCTTGTATTCCTTATCTCGCTGTGTCTCTGTCAGACAATAAATAATATCTTTACAAAATCAAAAAACAAAAAGCAAAGCAAAACAAAAAGAATATATATATATGCACATATATATATATACATACATATATATATATGGAATATAGAATATATATCCCTCTGGTGGTTCAGATCTATATTAGCCTGGACATAGACTCAGACTTAGATGACACCTGGAGCTTCAATTCCTGTTCAGCTCAGGCTTGAAACTTTCTATATTCATGGGCTGCTCCTTCAACTTGGATCCTAGCACTCCAGGGAATTGAGCTTGGCTCTGAACTTCAGAATATGTAAAAAAGGTATTAAAATTCTAGCAAGTTCATATTTCTCTCTTCCTTTAGATTGTTAATGACTGTTCTTATATTACCAAGAACAAGCTATTTTGTATGGAACGTATTCCTAAAAATATTATAGCTTGTATACATTTATAAATCATTCATAAATTCTACCTATTTGGCTTACCCACACGATAACAGATTTTCAGAAAAACCAAAGTGGTTTTTGCAGTGCTCATTTTGATACGCATACTGGACATCCTTACTTTAGGCTTCAGAACCAAGCCTGGCAGATTTTTTTCACCCTGAATTTTTCCTCCTTTTTTCTTCTCTACCCTGATGCTTATTGTTGAGTTTCATCCATGCTTTGAACATGAATGAACTCAAGACATAAAAAGGCATGAATTTTATCAAAAGGAAATAAAACACTTGATTAAAAAATGCTTGTACTTGTATACATAATGAGAAATCAGATTGGATGGGAAAGAGGTAGAATAAATAATTTTTAAAATACCCAAACTGTATCCTATGAGTTGATAATTTATAAATATTTTAGGTT